>JBBMKB010129500.1:0-19654 GCA_037833945.1 Alaria marginata
TTCTTTCGGGAATGATTTGAGTGATCAACGTTGAAGAGCATGCTGCACATTGTCGGAAGGCAAGCATCATAATAATATATGGAGACACATCCTACGATACCCTGTAGATAGAGAGGTTCACCATTTTTTTTCTGAACCTCCTCACTTGAGGAGCTCTATAGCTCACCGAAAAAACGACCCTTTTTGTGCACTTACTAATTGTTGGTGTTAGACCAGGAGGGGTTGATTTCTTAAAATGGAACTCCGGAATTCCGTTTACCTATATACCTACCTTGGCATCGTGCTAACTGCTAAGCCCTAGAAATTGCAACCCTTTTCTTTATTTCTCTGCACACCACTACTTGGAATTAGAGTAGACCCTTTTTTACAGTTGTCATAGGGTTATAAGGTACGAGGGTCACTCGTAACGAACGCAAAAAAACACCTGGCATCGTGCTAACTGCTAACCCCTAGAAATTGCAACCCTTTTTTTTATTTCTCGGCACACCACTACTTGGAATTAGAGTGGGCCCTTTTTTACAGTTGTCAAAGGGTTATAAGGTACGAGGGTCACTCGTAACGAACGCAAAAAAACACCATTTTGTAACAAAAAAAAAATCACGATTCCTGTGACGTTTTCTAGTTTTGAACTGTCACATTAAAATAAAAAAATATAATGTCAGATAACCTGACATACAAAATTCGCAGTTGGCGTGGAAAGCGATACTTTATTCGTGAGTAAACAAATTCGACTTAAAATGTTGACGAGGGAAAGGGACGGCTGAACCCCTCTCGCGACACAAATAAAGGCAAGCACCGCAGGAGGAAAGGTGGACATAAATCTTCTGTTTTTACCTTCCCCCTGTGTGACCCCGGTGGTGCGTTCAAACATCTGGCGCCCCGAATAAATGTGACGAAAACACACACACACACATGTATTTCTTTTAAGTTTTTTTTTCGTGAATTGTTCAAAATCAGGATTCCTGACAAATATCACACGATTCGAGAAAATGTCACGTTTTTTTTGTCACGATTCCTGGCATTTTTTGGTTTGTGTCTGTTAGGATTTATGCTTACAGAGGGGCCATCTCTGATTATGCGAAGAGTGTTTTCATTTCTATTGCTGTACGACACCCTCTCGGGTAACGCTTATCTTGTGGTATTTACAAGCCCCGTGGTACAGGCACGGGTCTCTGCAGGTCTCTCTACTTGATGGGTCCCCAGGTGCCACTCACTTGTGTTCGTTAGATGTTGTTATCTTCTTCATCGTCGCAGCTAGATGATGCCGAGAACGAGACACTATGAAGCAGCCCCTCTCTAAAATATTAAACGCGCATGCCTCCTAGGCATGTAGAAACCCTTTTATATTCCGCTAACGGAATATCTTGTATTCTGGGGGGGGGGCCTTTCAAGAGGTTCCCCGGGCAATACCATAACATTTATGTGAAGAGCTAGCTAGTAAGGACGCGACACCACCTAAGAAAGCCATGCTTTGGGCCGGGCTCAAATTATTCTGTGGGGAAGGGCTGTAGGATCATGGAGGATCTCCCTCGTGGTATTAGTTGAGGCGCATTGTCGCTGACCGATCACTTTCGATCACTTCGAGTTCACTTTGGTTCCTCTTGTCCAAGGTTCTCCGCGTTAATAAAACACGACACATCTGGTCTTCTTCTTCCCGTCTGCTCGTCTCGTGGCTTGAGCAGCCGTGCGTCATCCCACCCTGTCCGTGAGGCAGCTAACCCCGTGCTCAGTTTATCCAACAAGGGTCATCTCTCCTACACATTAATGTCAGCCTAGAACATACTACTGTAGGTCCTCTTGGCCACATTGATTACACGCGAGGGTTGGGCTAGCGGCTCCCCAAGACCAGGATCCCGCTTTTACACGGCCTCAGAATCTTGGAAACCCTAGGTATAGCTCCGAATGCCAGCCCCTTTCCAATAGAGTGCAGAGGGGGGAACTTCCGACAGCATGGTCCCCACTCATACTCCTAGCCCTCTGCGCATAGCTAGTGTACGACGACACGTCATCGTATTTGTGTGACCGGTAGCCAGGCCGCCGTAACTGTACTACAGTACCTCTCTCTTACGTCTATTTATAGTAACGCGAAAGTTGGCCCCAAAATACGAAATAGACGAGTATTACTGCGTTCTAACGTCTCTCTACATAAACTGATAAAAGTCGACCTAAAAATACGAAAATGGGTTACAAATGCCTACCGAATAGGGGAGTATTACCACTTTCGTAGGGCTAGGGTTAGGGTTAGAGTTGGTCGGGAGAGCGGGGCAGGGGGCGAAAAGCATCCGGATGGATCGGGGGGGTAGGAAGGGCGGAGAGCCAAAAAAGGCGCGAGGGGGGGGGTATACTCATCCCCTACATAGCTGTAGTCTTACGACCATAGACCCTCGTATCCCTACAATGCCGCAACGGAGCATGTCGGGTTTTCACCGACCAGGCAGGCATCACGCGCACCAAGCGTGAAGCGCCGTGAGATGTTCGTATGAAGGGTGAGCTGTATCCTACTAAGGACCACTTGTGAGGCGGACTTCCGCACCTCGTGCGTAGTTTCTTGCTTTTGGGTGACAGCTTCGAACGAACTAGTTTTTTTTCTGGTGTGGCCACTTCCAGAGGTAGCAATGGGGATACTATGCATCTGCCTCGTGGGTGCCTTACCATATACACATTCCGCGGTATCCTCCCCCTTGCGTGGAGTTGGGGTGACAGAGGGGGGGGGTCGCAGGGAACGGCGGGGGGGAGACACATGCTACGATAGAGGTGCGCCCGTTTTTTTATGAGGATCCTGACTTTAGGGCGTCCTGAACCTCACCCACCAACTAATTTTTGAGTAAACTGAAAGTGCAACCCGATGAACAAACCCACGTGGCCTAGGTGTAAAAAAAACTCGGACTGAAAAACAAGGAGGTTCCGACGATTGTATCTTATTGGGTTGAGGAGCCCCGTCATTCAGAAACAAAAAAAGCCAAAAAGTGCTACTTCTGTAGTAGAACCAGTCGGGATTGGTACTGCTGTATGTTACCGGCGGTTCTGGAGGACCTCACCGGCCCTGTGAAGGTTGGGTGCACACAGGGCTACCTGGATAAAAAAAATAATTAGCCGGCTCGGAAGGGGCCTGCCGGGAGATCCACGACATACATGTGGAGAATCCCAAGACCAAAGAGGATCGGCTTGAAACAGGGTGTACAATCTGAGAATCGAAGACCCTGTGAGTGCGGTTGGAATCGGCAAACTATACCATTCCATATGCGGGATAGAAGAGATGCTTCTGCTTTACGGAAGGAGATTCGATTTATATCGGAACGACATCTACGCTACGTTGTCGGAGGGCAAAAACATATAACAATAATATGTGCGGAAGGCAGGGTGTGCGTGTGTGTGGTCGTCAGGGGACATCCCGGCCCCATCCCCGGGTTGTAGGGGACATCCTAGATCCATCCCCGGGTTGTAGGGGACATCGTGGTTCCATCCCCGGATTTTCATCCACGTCCTTACACAATATCATACCTGGTAGGTGATAAGAAAACTATCCTCTGCCTAACCAGGCGGCGAATAGAGCGTGTAACAGGGTGTCCAATCCGAAAATGGAAAAATCGAGTTTCCATTTTCGACTCATGGGGGGTCCCACGGGATGAAAACATGTCAGGAGGCATGCGAAGCCAAGGGAAAACACGTGCTGTCGAGGGTGCAGAGCCGAGTGGTCCACACTAAAACCTAGTAGTGTGGTGTCAGTCGAGGAAAGCTAAGGGAAAACTGCTGTCTGTCAAAGGGGAGAAAGTACTGTGTCCTGTGACAATATGAGATGGTCGGCCTGGTCCCATAACCTTGGCTGGAGTTGGGTCTTGGCAGAGAACAGAATACACGCCATTCCAGCAGAATACACGTCATTCCAAGGGCTCCTGAAATGACATGCTCAAGGCGGACGACGTAACGACTATACACACCTCCGCAACCCCATCAACAGCAAGGAAAACTGGCTATAACAACGGCGTACGGAGCAACGACCACAACATGTCGCAAATTCCCACAAAACAAACAAGGAGATCGGGTTAACTGTGTCCGTCACGCCGCGGACGCCGCTGCCCTACAGTAGTATCGACCCTCTCGTAAGAAAACACACTTTAAGAAATCCAGCCTAGAATTTTGAAAAAGATAAGAAAGTACGCAATTTATGATCACATGAATCTACCTAGTCCATACTCTCGTGGATCTACGGTTAATTGCGCATTGCTGGGATTGGTAGAGCCTTTTAAGGGTTCTACGTAGATTATAGTTGGTTCATCAATGTCAGAAGATCAGCGGTCCTGTTCTATGACTTCTGTGTGAATATATGCCCATCGCGGCACTTCAGTTTTACTCCAGTTTTCACTTCAGCTTTACTTCGGTTCTGCTTGGTGTCTTAATGCAGCCCAGGCGTTTGCCGTCTATAGGAGAGTCCAATACATATATAGTCTAGTCCCTTCTCGCCCCGCCAGAATAAGGATGTAGCCTAGAGCCAGATTTCAGGTTTTGATGCTTCTTACGAAAGGCACGATACTCTGCACATCGAGAGGCCGCCTTCTGTTCGTATAGGCAGTTGGTAGTATTCGGAGTTACGGTCGTGCCAACCGATTTCAACCGCACTATATCGAGTGGCCGCCCTAAAATAACCGCACTATATAGGCCACTATATAAGGCGGTATGATGCGAAGGGTTTTTGACCGCCCTATATCGAGAGGCCGCCCTATCCGTATAGGCAGTTATTACGGTGGAACGTAGTTAACAGGACCAAATATTGGTAGTCAAAATAGAGAAAGATATTGGTTTTTGTGTCTACCGTAGGTCCTGTTAACTACGTTCCCCCGTAATAGTTGTATTCAGAGTTACAGTCGTGCCAACCGATTTCAACTGCACTATATCGAGTGGCCGCCCTACACTACTATTAACCTAGTATAAAGCCCTCTCAGAAGAAAGAACCCCACAAGAAACTCAGCCTAAAAATTACGGGGAAATAAGAAAGTCGGCAGCTTTTATGCTGAAGCTAGTGTAGGACACACACATTCTCAAATAAGAAACCCAGCCTGAAACCATGTATCTCGGTTTCTTATCAGAGGGCCGGTACTGTATTCTGGCCGCAATATACAGGCCCCACTACTGTAATTAGGTGGCGGAGTAAAAACCAGCTAACCGGCTCCTTCTTTCGTTAATAAATACCCCACGTATTACAGAGCCACAAAAAACGCGTCGCTCAGACGCAAATATTGCGCAGAATTCCAAAAAACCTCCGCACGCAACAAGCTGTAATACCTTGCCGACTAGTAACTATTAATAGTCGGCGACTACAATTATAGCCAGCCAACCACAGCCCTAATGATATTAACAATAGTTTTAATAAGTGGATGTTCGTAAATTCGCTGTATTTCTTTGTTATATTTTGTTCGTGTACGAATACACGATTGATGGTGAATTAAAATTGTGAGGGAGAGCTGAGTGCATCTTTTGTTGTTGTTGTTGTTGTGGTTGTGGTTGTTGTTGTTGTTGTTGTTGTTGTTGTTGTTGTTGTTGTTGTTGTTGTTGTTGTTGTTGTTGTTGTTGTTGTTGTTGTTAGCGTTGTTAGCGTTGTTAGCGTTGTTAGCGTTGTTAGCGTTGTTGTGGTTAGTGTTGGTATTGCCGTGGTTGTCGTTGATATTATTGTTGCTGATGTTGCGTTGTAATGTACCAACAAGTACACAGAACACTAGAATGCCATTTTTTACATTTTCCCTCTCCTCCTCTCGCTGCTGTATCATACCTATCATGCAGAGTAGTTATACTTTGCACGTATACTGTATCACGACACCAGCATGTTTAGTGTTTTGTCTTCCCGTTTATCCGCGTTGTGTTTAATATTTGTGTGTACGTGTGAACGGCTGCATTTTTTCTCCTGGTTCTCTTACTGCGCGTCCGCTGCTGATGCAATGTTTCTAGCGGTCTCTCTGGTCTGTACGTGCACATGTTGTGCTTCTACAAAACAATACCGTAAACTGTCCGTGCCACCGAGTGCCACCGCAGAACCTTACGACGTAACGACTTTGCCGTCTACCATCAAAGGTGTCCGAAGGCATCTTCCGAAGCGGCTACCCAATCGCATGCAACTTCCCTTTCCTGCGCCATCTGGGACTCCGAAGCATACTCTGCCTGTGCCCTGAAAGCGTCCTCCCCGGATCGATGGTGTGGGCCAACGACGCAGGAGTCAACATGGAGATGTGCGACCTGGGAGAGAACAGCCCTCCGTTTGTGTCCATGCCGCTCTCCGCGATGAGGAAAGCGGTGGATTTTCTTTCTGGTGAGCGCAGCAAGTTGTCGGCGGCCTCTCTCGGCGCGTGTCCACGGCTTTTGCATCTCCCTGCCGGGTGTTGAAATCACTGTTTTTTTTCGCTGTCGAGGTAACTGAGGAGGTCAGCGCCCAAACTTACTCGCACGCACGTGGCGCCTCAATCTGTTGTGCTGCTCGAAATGTAGCGCCTTGCAACTCGCCTCGCCTCGAGCAGCACCAGCCCGATAATGTAGGAACGCGAGCCTCGCGGCGCCATCACAACGTAGGCACGTGACTTGCTGCAAGAAGTTGTGGGATTATACTTCTCTCCAAGGACTCGTTTCATTTATTTTGCCGGGTAACTGCAAGAGGTGAGCGATATTGACAACCAGAGATCGGCGTTCGCTTCCCTAATACGCACCGGTATATAGTTATTTTTCTACGGAGCTTGTCATCTAGATAACCCGTGCGAGTTGGTTTCTGACGTGTACACTGCGATAACCACGCCCTCCTGTGTGAAGTCGAGCGTAGCGACCCTTTTCCTCACGGCGTCGTGAGGAACCGCTATGGTGGCACATCGAGCAGATACATACACATTCTGCAAGCACGTCAAGAAGGCGCCCATAGTAGCTGTTTGACACCAGCACTACTCTATCCCGGCTGCTATAATACGAGTAACGAAGTTGTAAGGCCTGGTGCATCAATCTAACGAAAATAGTAGTGTCGATATGCCGCACTGAAACCAAGGGACAGTTGGTTCCATACGCACCCTTGAACTTTTATACGCAGACCTTTTACCCACCTGCTTTATTCCTCTCTCAAGAACACCCAATCCCCGCCCTGTCCGTCTCTCGCCCCTCCCCTATGGTTCCCTTCGGTGTCTTGGAATTTTTTGGCCCCCCAAAAGACCGTCGGAATCGGCCAATACTGGTGCACTGCCTCACCGGCAAAACCCAGACAGGGTGCGTGGTAGGCTGCCTTCGGCGAAGGCAAAATTGGTCGATGGGCGCTATTTTTGACGAGTACGCGCGGTTCGCTGGACATTCGGCCAAACCGTTGGACATGCAGTTCATTGAGCTGTTCGAGTGATTGGTTCGGCGCCGCCCGGTGAGTGTGGGCGGTGGCCGACTCCGGTGGCGTAGTGTGGCTAGCTGCTGGGGGCTTGGGGCGCGCGGAGACCGGGGTTTGTCCAAGGAGGTGACTTAACTTGACTTAACTGTGGTGGAGTTTTCTCAGGGCGCGATTGTTGGTGGTGTTGTTGTTTTGTGGGTGATTTTTTCAAGGTGCTTATTGTTTTTGTTGTTATTTTTTTTTGTGGGGGGGGGTGTTCCCAGGGTGTTTATTTTGTTGCGGTTGTTGTTGTTGTTGCATTTACACGAGCTCTAAGGGCACTACTCTGGCTGTGTCTCCGATGGCGACAAGCCTCGCAAGCCGTGCCGACACGCTCTCGCCTTCCGGCCTGACGCCGCCGTCCCGCGTTTGTTTTACCGCTATCGGGACTGGCACATCTGGGGGCTTCGGGTGGGCTAGTCCCGGCTCTTGAAGCGACGCCGTCACGACCGGCTTCCGTTGCTTGGGCAGCTGTTGGCCGCCGGCTGTGATGTCGGTAGACACAAAGGGGGCAGCAGCCTGTGCGGTTGCACGCTTGCTATCGGGCGACCTATTCTCTCGCCGTGTCGGCTCCATGCGCCGCGGGCTGCTCCCACCGTGCAGGCGTGCACCGTGAGAATCATTTACGCGCCGAATTCTACCAGCCGCCGCAGATGCCTTGCGGGGTCGCGGCTCGCCTTCGTAGTACGGGGCGACTGGAAAGTTATCGACCGCGTTGTTGGTGTTGAGCCGCGTGAAGTCTAGAAGCGGCACGATTACGGGGGTGGGGGCGTGGACGAACCGCGTGTCGACATATGGCGCGCCTGGGAATGGCCGGCTGGAGGCAACCCCCCGGCGAGCCGACGCTGTCCTCGCCCGTCGCTCTTCCTGGCCGGCGCCCTTTAGAGAGTGGTGCACAACACGAACGGGCACAGTTGGGTAGGTTAGTATGGCCAGCAAGGTGTATGGCGGTAGGCCGTCATGAGGCTCGCATTGCAAGAAAGCAGTGACGTAGGGTAACGTTGCCGACGATGGGGGGGGCGAGTGAGTGGACGGTAAAACGGACAAGCGTTCGCGCTGAAACGGTTCGGGATGTTAAGGGCCGCTTCATAGTGCAGCTGCTATACCGATGACGCTTCGTATCGCAGACTGTGCTTGCTGCGCGTATCGCAGACCGTATCGCAGACTGTGCTTGAGCGCAGCCTGTAGCGCTTACTGATCGCGAGGAAGGAGCACACGTCGTCCATAATGATTAACTGAACAGAGATCTTCGATAGTATCAACAGGGGCGCGGCGTTGCGTTAGTAGAGTCACCCTAGGTATCCCAACGCTTGCCTCTGTTGCTGTTTTTTGGACGCTCCACACTCGACTGTCACGGGTGTGATAAGCCGCGCGTTCAGCGCGCGTCGGTGGGGTCGGCAGCGGCGACGAGAATTCACTTCTTGACCGGTCGTCCCGGAGAAGCCTGCTAGCTTCTTCCCTAACGCTGTCGATTTCTTCCCTAGGAAGGTTAAAAAGGTTCCTGTTGGCAAAAGCAACGACGGGCCGTCGTCAAATGGTTCGTTTTAGTCGCACGTTCAAGAATATTACTGTGCCAAAGAGTCATCCCACGGTAGGGGTGCAGCAATAAGTTTCTGAGCTCCTGACATGAGGAGCTCAATGTCTCACCCAAAACATGACCTCCAAGATTTTCGTTCGCGCTACCCGATCAACATTGCTGTTCGCTAGTCCTAAAACAAATACACTTGTAAAATGATCATACCAACCGGTAGTTACTCACTATAGGAGCTCAACCGGTCAGGAACCTTTGACCCCTAAAAGTGCAACCCCTACCGTGGGATGACTCCAAAACCTTGTTATCACTATTTCAGGAAGATGGTTCACCAAAACCTTGTTATTTTTGGTACATTTTCCATCCGACGATGTTGAGCGATGAGTGTGGTCGCTTATTGTAGCCGCACGGCCAAAAACACGACTTGTCCAAAACATTGTTATTTTTCTTCTAAAAAATATTTCAAATACGTCAGCTGTGAGAGGATCAGATCGGTTGTTTGGTCGATACTCATCCTTGCAAGCTGCGTGATATTCCGGCCGCGTGTTTTTACAGATGTATTCCTTTTTCAAGGTACAGGTCGATGACTCCCCTGGATGCTGCCAGGGTCAACAGGACAATTTTACCCCAAGGGCGATTTCGGTTATTTTTTGTTACATTTGCCATCGGAAAGCGTGAACGTTAAAATCACAAAAAAATGACAAGAATAAGTAGCATACCAGTGCCTTCGATCCAAGTTCAATGTTGCATCCTGGAGTACTACTGCCGGAACGCCAGCCCAACGGACGGCTGCAAAATTAGCTCTGCTGTAGGTTGCGTCCGGTCTGCTATTATCATAAATCCGTTGTCCGATACCCATGCGCTGCATCTTCTCCACAGCAAGTAGCCGGCCATCACAGCGGATGCATTGTTGAGGGCCTGGCTACGCTCGAGGTTAAAACCTCTAGCCACTGCAAAAAAAAAACACAAGTAGTTCCAACTTGTCTGTTGCCAAAAAACGAGGGTGCAGTTCTAACGGGGTTAATCCTACTACAGTACGCGACAGATGTTAAGAATCTGATAATTAAGAATTCCAGGCTCATGTTTTGGAAACAAATAAGAACATAAACCTATTTTGGGCTGAAACTAGTGTATGACACACCCTGCCTTACATAATAATTCCAGCCTGGCCAGAAATAAGAGATTCTTAACTGGTGTCGCATACTGTATACTACAGGTCGCGGTCCCTCATTAGTGCGGTGCTTTCGCCAGGCGACAAACACCCGCACTAAAGCGGGACCCCGCACTACCCCGGAATGGTGCGGTACTCTGTCTCTAGGACGAGGTCGTGACAAGCGATTTTCACCGCACTAAAGTTGTGCCCCGCACTATAACGGGGGACCATATAGTAAATAGGACCAAATATTGCTATTAATAGTAAAAGTAGGGAAATATATAGGTTTTTGTGTGTACCGTAGGTCCTATTTACGATGGCCCCCCGTAATAAGGGGTGCCGCACTAACGCGGGACCACGACTGTAGTAGGGGTCGTTGTGAAACTGGTTTTCACCTTAGCGGTAGATTGCCGTCTTCGGTTTCGTCCCATGCGTCGCCGTATATCGACCTTCCCCTGGCGTCCCAGTGCGCCTGTGCGCCCTGCAACAAGCGCCCTGTGTCCTTACGGGCGGTGAGTAGGAGCTTGTTGTGCCTGTGTATCCGAGCGCGGTCTTTCAGCCGCTGTGCCTGGTCTTCCAGTGCTGCCTGTTTTTACGAGACGAAGGCATCGAGTCGATAACTTGTTTTTTATTATTTTTTATAAAAATTATTTCAAATACGTCAGCTGTGAGTTCGATCAAATTAATAGTCGATCCTCATCTTTGCAAGCTGCGTGATACTCCGGCTTATAACAAATATTTCAAATACGTCAGCTGTGAGTTCGATCAATTAATAGTCGATACTCATCTTTGCAAGCTGCGTGATACTCCGGCCGCGTTTTTTCAGATGTTTTCAAGGTATAAGTTATTATGAAAAATGTATACCAGGTAAACGACAGCTAGCTGTCGACGTAGTAGTCAACTGACTGAAGGTTTTACCACGATCGCCCGCAACAAAAACACCACCAGCTCTCCGGTGGGATACAAAAAGCAGTCTAAAAATCAATGCCAAACTTGTTATATATACACCAGAGGAAACTCTTATATACGTAGAATGACCGGTTTGTTGTGAAGACGACATACACACACATGTCTGCTATATGGGTTCTACCGACTAAATAGTCGATACTCAACGTTACAAGCTGCGTGGGATAACATCGGCCGCACATGTTCTTCTGTTCGTCTGTGTGTCGTATACGAAGTATTATAGTACATAATACATCACACGAAAACTTGCTTTTAACCTGTTTTTATGGTGTAGAGATAACCAATGTGACCTTAGCCGTCCACCTAAAGCTTGTTTTTTACTTATTTTTTTCCGTAGAGGTTCAGGGCTACTACAGCCAATGTGACCCTAACCGTCCGTCTAAAACTTGTTTTTGCTTGTTTTCGTTGTGTTCAGCTTCAGGGCTACAGCCAATGTAACCAGGGCTACTACAGTAGTACGCGACATGTGTTAAGAATTTGGCAGTTAAGAATTTCAGGCTGAGTTTTTATGTGTTTTAAGAATTTACAGCTAACTAAGCAGTTGTGCTCAGCAAGGACGCTACTCTAAATCCTATATAATAGCCTTTACGAGCCTGTGTGCTCAACGTTGGCATCACAATAAGCCGCGAGCCTTAGCCAAACTAGGAGATTTCTTAACTGCTGTCGCGTAATGTGTAACCAATGTAACCCAGCCCTCCGTCTAAAACTTGCTTTTGTTGTGTCGAGCTTCAGAGCTATACCCTGGTACTAGCCAATACAACCCTATCCCACCCGACTGTGTCGTATATAATTATGAAAAATGTATAAACGACAGCTGTCGACGTACTGTAGCAGTCAACTGACTGAAGGTTTTACCACGATCGCCCGCAACAAAAACACCACCAGCTCTCCGGTGGGATACAAAAACCAACCTGAAAATAAAACATACATGACGCAAATAAGGAACTTTTCGGCAATGCTCTCGTTTTTGCGGACACAGAGAGTGGCCTAACGGTATTCGTCTCTCGCCCCTCCGAATTGTGCGTCGTGACGTTGGGGAGCGGGGGGCGCGACCAACAGCCGTCTCGGAGCCTAGGCTGAAACGAACAGACCTCTCATGGTTGGACACCCCCCACGTACTTGCGCCAACCCACACCTATACAACAGCGTAGCAAAGAGCACAACAATGGCATCATCCATTGGTTGCATCATCCATCACTGGAAAACTGAATATCTTGTACTTTGTTAACGTGAGTAATTTCCGTAAATTGCCCCTGCGTCATAAAGAGTCTCTTCGCGTCTGTTGTACAGCGCCAAAGATTGTCCCGCACTAAAACAACGACGATCGTCCCAAAACTACCGGAGCTGGGAACTATCAAGTTTGAGCGCGTCCGGTTGTGTCGCCGTGTGGTCAGTGTGCGGTCAGACTTCAATGGTACAAAATTCGACTTAAAATGTTGACGAGAGAAAGGGACGGCTGTGGACCCCTCTCGCGATAAAACTTAAGGCAAGAACCTCAGGAGGAAAGGTGGAGAGAAATCTTCTTTGTTTACCTTCCTCCTGTGTGACCCCGGCTGGTGGTGCGTTCAAACACCTGGCGTCCAGAATAAATGGGATGAAAACCCACACACAGTGGGTCGATCGGAAGCCAAACATCTGGCGTTTTTTTTCAATTCTCGATAACCTCCGTATTGCCTCCACGCCATAGGGGATCTTCGTGTCGTGAGACTTCTGCCTGGCTGGTGTCAAGATTGTCCCGCACTGAAACAGCGGCGGTCGTTGCAGCTACCGGAAGCCGGGAACTACCAGGATTGAGCGCACCCGGTTATGTCGTCGCGTGGCCAGAGTTTAATAGTAATAGTGGTCGAAGATCCGTACAGTACAGAACACCTGCTATTTACGGGGGAACGTAGTTAATAGGACCAAATATTGGTAGTACAAATAGATAAATATATAGGTTTTTGTTTCTACCGTAGGTCCTGTTAACTACGTTCCCCCGTAATAATAAGATACAGGGGAATATAAGAAAGCCAGGCTGATATTTCCAGGAAAACAAGAATCTCGCGAGCCTTTATACTGAAGTTAGTGTGGAACGCACCCTTTCTCAAATACGAAATCCGGCTTGAGCCAGCATTCCTGTTTCTTATTACAGTATACAGTACGCGACAGATGTTAAGAATCTGATAATTAAGAATTTCAGGCTCATGTGTTTGGAAAAAAAATAGGAACAGGGCCTCTTTTGTACTGAAAATAGTGTATGACACACCCTGCCTTACATAAGAATTCCAGCCTGGCCAGAAATAAGAGATTCTTAACTGGTGTCACGTAGTGTAGAGACAAGAGTTCAGTACTGTATGGCGCGAAGACAATACAGTATAGGGGTTCTTCGCCGCAAATAAATGGAACATGTTTGGGTGCCGATCGGCTTCGTGAGACTGCCGCCTATTAATAGTGCCAAGATCACATTGGTCCGCAGTAAAACAGCGAGCGTCGCTGCAACTACCGGAAGCCAGAAACTGCCAGGATTGGGCGCGCCCAGTTGTGTCGGGTCAAAGGTAGTACGTAGGCCGATCAGAAACCAAACATCTCGCACTTTTTGCTGAATAATCTCCATATTGCCTCTGCATCATTTAGTACAAGTCTTCGTACCGCGTCACTTCTGTCCACAAAACAGTAGCTTGCCAAGATAATATTCCCCCGTACTAAAACAGCGAGCATCGTTGCAGCTACCGGAAGCCGGGAACTATCAGGGTTGAGGGCACCCGATTAATATGTCGTCGTGCGGTCAGAGTTCAATAGTGGGCCGGTCGGGAACCAAACATCAGCTGCCATTTTTGTTTTTAATGAAAAAACTCCTTTCTTCGAAGTGCCAGGTATTATTGCCTCTGTGTCATACGGGTTTTCGTATCGTGACGATTCCTTCTTGTGGCACTCTGAAAGCCTGAAAACCTCTCCCCGCACTGTTGGCTTGACGGCTTGGATCCCCTTGCGCGACGCCTGCTCGTCTGGCCAGCTCAATTCAACGGGGTGGTATTCGTTTCGGTACTGCTGATACGACTGCTGTGTAATCACACGTCATCTCCCTGCATAGAGCAGTACGTACGCATGTTTTTTTTTTTTTTTTTTGCTCATCCCATTTATTATCTTTGCACTTTTCTTTTCTCCTTCATGTATGCCCGCTTCATGACCTACAGCAGTTCCAACCGACCAATTCTACGTACGTACGAAACACACATTATCCCGCTTCACTGTGCTCCCCACGAGGAGAATGTTTCGCCTTCTTCGACGAAGTGCTTGGTATTGCCTCTGTGTCATCATACGGGTTTTCGTATCGTGACGATTCCTTCTTGTGGCACTCTGTCTAGTGTCAAGATTGTCCCGCACTAAAAAATCAGACGAGCGTCGTTGCGACTACCGGAAGCCGGGAGCTATCAGGATTGAGGGCGCCCGGTTATTATGCCGTTGTATTGCCAGAGTTTGAGAGTGGGCCGATCAGAAACGAAGCTTCTGGCATTTTTTTTGTCCCCCGGCGAAAATGTCTATATTGCCTCTGCTTTGTGATACTTCTGTCTAGCTACTAATAACACGTCTTCGTGTCGTGACACTTTTGTTTACTGTACTGTAGTGACAAGTTATTGGTGGAAGTGAGATTCGAATTCACGACCCAAAACCCATGGTTCTGCCGTGGACGCCATTTGCTAAGGAATTAGTGGGGTATTACAGTAGTCCGTTTGACCACTTGCCGAAGGTTAACCGATGGCTTACCCAGACTAAGCCTTATAACACTTGTCCCACAGTAAAACAGTGAGCGAGAATTCGCTGCAACCATCGGAAAGGAATATCAAGATTGAGCGCGGCCGGTTATGCCGTCATGTGGTTCCGAGTTCGATGGCAGGTCGATCGCTTGGGTGCTCGGTCTTCCGGTCGGAACGTTCCTGCCGGGCGTGGTAGCCCCATCAGCCTCTCTGTCAGAACGCGACGGTTGTGGTTGTGGTCCAGCCGGCACTCGTCGTTTGGTCCACACGTGATCGTTCGGTCATCCACTCACTTCGGAAGAGTTTGGGTTCGCTGCTAAGCCTCGCATGCTCGCTAAGATACCGTGGTTAGGGGTACTTCGTATACGGTTTAACACGATTCGTTGATACGTTGGTTGGTGTGCGGTGCGCCGCATTGTTTACCACGCCCACCGATGGCGTGTATACCGCTGAAACGCACGCGCACACATGAACAGTGAGGTGCATGCTAAGGCGATAGAGGTGCACTTAACATTTATGGGGATCTTCACTTGAGGAGCTCTACGCTAACCTAGGTTGAAAAATATGAAAGGGTACTTCTATTACCCCGGTGAACAAAATCCCATGGCGTGGGGTATGCAGAAAACAATGTTTAGAAAACAAAAATAGTATGGTATTTCCGACGATATTGAGTCGTTTCTCGGTTGAAGAAGGGTAGTGTACCGGTTATTTGAGAACATGGTTGGCATACAGAATGAAATATATACTAACCCTATCCCTATTATCCCTGACCCAATCAAACCCAATCAAACCCAATCAACCAAGGTATAGGGATGGTATCATCCCCTTCGTCTCGTGCATGGTGTGCCTCAACCGTTTTTGTCGAATAAGTGGTGAGCTCTACGGTGCATTCTACGGTAGAAGCGCACCAACTTATTCCTGGGGTCCCTCGCTTGAGGAGCTCTATACTATTAGTAAGTCACCCAAAACCTGCTTTTGAGTTAAACTGAAAGAGCCACCCGGCGAACAGACCCATGGGCTAGGTATGCAAAAAAATACTTAATAATAAAAAAGTAAAAAAAAACACTACAGCTGTGAGATCGAGGTTTTTTCGTCGAAACCTACTTTGCAAGCTGCGTGCGATACGTCGATCGCGCGTTTTACGGGGTGTGTATGTCCTCGTGAAGGATATATAGGTCGGCGTACACGATATTGCAAAACAAAATGACATTCCGACGATTTCGGGTTAAGGAGCCCCGTCGTCCAGAAAAAAAATTAATGAAAAAGACGCATTCCACGATGATAGAGGTGTACCATTAACCATTAGTATTTGCCTTCTGAGGGTCCTCATTTGAGGAGCTCTATACCTCACCCAAAAACTGCTTTTGAGCAAACTGAAAGCGCAATCGGATGAGCAAACCCGTGGCCCATCTGTGCGAAAAAAGCGTATTGCCAAAATTGCATCACATTCCGACGATTGTGGGCTAAGGAGCCCCGTCATCCAGAAAATAAAAACGCCAAAAACTGCTATCTCTATCGTAGAACGGGTCAAAAGTGCTATAATACTAATACCTATATTATAGTAGCACGCGTCCTACTCTGCGGTGTTGGGTAATTATTTAGTCTACATTTTTTTAAGATCGCCGTCAGTCAGAAAAGGTATGGCCAAAAGGTGCTACCTCTACCGTAGCACGCCTGGTAGCTCATGTCATAAGGCTTGTTGTTGTTGTTGTTGTTGTTCTCACAATAACTCATCGCCAAAATCAAGTCCGTGGTCACACAAAGGTACTGGAGCCCTAGGAAGATCCGAAAAACCATAAGGCTTACTCTGGGCTGGGAATAATCGATCGATATTTCACCCCGTTGGTTCAGTAGGTAACACCTTCACATTTTTTTACGTCGTCGAGGACACGGGTGGTTCGAATCTCACTTCGAACGTTTTTTTTATAGAAACACTTGCGCGTGTGTGTTAAAAAAATGTCTCCCTGGTAACTCATGCGCGACCTGCTCTCTCTCCTGGCTACAAAGCGTGACACGTCGCCTGTATCTCGTATACACGCATCATTAGAACCAAGATGCACACTTTTTTTTCACACATCATGAGGACAGAGCACGACTAGTCAGATCATCCAGACCCTATATACTATACTTCGAAGTATCTATCGCCATGGTATATATCTTGTGCAGGATCGGTGTGCTACTACTGTGTGCATAGTGTAGATCCAACCCAGGAGTTTCGTGCTATAGATCATTCAGATCATACGGCTCTCACCCGGCAACATGACGCACATATAGTTCATGCAGATCATGTAGACCAGGGATCTATCTGCCCTGCTGAAAGGCATAGATAGATCATTGATAGGGATCTGATCTGTCAAAAAATGTGCACACTTTCCCCCCGAGTACAACGCGGCGTAATGGCATTCATTCGTGCATCGCCGCTGCTTGCCGTTTACGGGCATGAGCCCGAGAGCGGCATCAACATTTATTTAGTGAGAGCTTGAGTTCATGCACCTTCTTATCAGGCAAGATCCTCAATTTCGGTGGTAGGTACTGTATGAATACGGCGGCGGGTTTCCCGTCGGTGCCGTGCCCTCCAGTAGACCTTACCGGTTTTTCGAGAAAGCCCGTGATTGGTCAACTACTGATATTTCGGGAATTTCCATTGGTGAACACACGCACACTCAATATTTTGCAGTGGCACCCTGATCCCACCCGGACCCGATCCCATCCGGGACCTGATCCCACCCGGACCTGATCCCACCCGGGGGTGCAGAAATACAATCATCCCTCCGCAGGAGCCGCCGGAGGCCGAGAGCGCGAAGCGCGAACCGTTCCCTCCCGTCTCAAATCGCAACAGATCGAGGGTTGTCCATACAGCCAGCAAATAATTTCTCGAATAAGTGGTAAGGTACCCTCGTCGGTGCAGCGATCCGTCGCGAAAACCGAGCTCGTCTAATACGGATGGATGTATCTTGGGACCAGTTCTTCTTTTCCAGATGGTATGGGGTAAGAATGGTGGAAGCACCTCTCCCGTATAGGGCGGGTGCTACCACCCCGTCGGCGAAAAAGTCCCCGAGTGTTATCAGCGGTTGTACTCGCGACGAGCAGCCTCAAACCAACTCTTCTTGTTTTTGCCTTTTCTTTAGTTGGAGAGACGAAGGCTTCACGATTCACGAGAGTGAAATGCTGTGGCCATCGATCTGTCCTCGTAGGGAAAACTTATTTTATAGGGAAGGGGATGGCGGGCCGTTCGAGAACTATCTCCATCCCGTTCCTTGATAATACGAGCAGCTGTTAGTTGTAGGGGACCTTTGGCTTCTAACTATGAACAGTCAGTGTAAAAAAAAAACAAATAGTATGATGCTTGCCCTCCGACAATGTGCAGCATTATCTTCAACGTTGCTCACTCAAATCATTCCCATGATATTATTGTTTTTTTACTGTAGTGTTTGGTTTTGTTTCGTTTTATTTAAATCTTTAGGGTATGTATACCATTCATTACGCACCAACCACCCTATGCCTACGATCGATAATTATCTCCACCTTTCTCTCAGGCACATGCAGGTTATTACCCCGTCAACCTGCTTGTTTGGCCGTGAAGGTTTTACACCCACGGCCTTGAGTACAACGAGGATACCGCGAGAACAAGCCCGTTGACTTGTGCTCCTAACTTTAACAACGCCGCGTTCTGCGTACACTACCGGCCCTCTCATCAGAAAGAGACCCACAAGAAACTCAGCCTAAAATTTACGGGGAAATAAGAAAGCGGACAGCTTTTATACTGATTTTA
This sequence comes from Alaria marginata, assembly GCA_037833945.1. Lineage (NCBI taxonomy): Eukaryota > Phaeophyceae > Laminariales > Alariaceae > Alaria > Alaria marginata. Next base: position 18,535 of record JBBMKB010129500.1, read on the forward strand.
GTGCAGGACAGATCCTTTCTCAAATAAGAAACCCAACCTCAAACCAACATCTCGGTTTCTTATCAGCGGGCCGGTACTGTACTGTAGTACTCACTGCTCTTCTTGTAATACGAAAGACATACCAGGTATACTTGGTACTGGTATTATACCGGTACATACACAGCAGTCACATGTAGTAGACTCCTCGTAGATATGGTGGAACATCACCCGTGGCCCGAATTCAGTCGAAACATGTGACCTCTCGTACTTGGTGCACAACCTAATACATGAATAACGGTGTGAACTTGCCCCTTTATATCGGTCATATGTGAGCGCGTCGTAAACAATATAGAACACGCAGTTTATAGACTAGACTACTGCAGTATATACATACCTGTACACCTAAAAATCAGGCACACCTGTTACATGTACACGTGTATATACTATTAATATGAGTGAGTGGGTATGTTGCTGCATCATGGTGCGACATTAACTGCTGCAAATTCCATGTTTTGAGGCACGCGATACCACAGGGATGGATGTAGGTATGCAGATATATGAGGCATATCGCGAGGCTCGAGATGAACTGCTGTGGGTATGTATGCAGAAATATGAGGCATCCCGAGGTATAAGCGAGTAGACGAGCAATGCACATTGCGGAAGGCGGGGAGTTTATTTGCGCCAGAACCCGACACCGAAGATACCACAAACGAGCACATTAAAATTATTAACATGCGCTACGACAGTATAACAGCGGCAGTACGACACACTCAATGAACGATACGACAGTATAACAGCGGCAGTACGACACACTCAATGAATACCACGACGAGATAAAAAGCTAAGAACACAGAAAAGTAAGTGCTCGCCTGGCCGTTCGTTGTGGTCGGAGGATCGGAGGGCTGCGTCTGCCCACTTCGTACGTTCTATTCTTGTCTACGTACCACTCACAAATAAATGAAAATGTACAAGGGCTTCGCATGGGTGCCGGCATTCGCCGGCACCCATGCTTCGGACAGGCTAAAACTCCTGATTCATTTTTTTGTCTCAATTTGTTTTTGTTCACACACTTGCAGAATCAAGCTAATATACCAAATCTGGTAATTGTTTCGCATGCCAAGGGTTGCAGTAGGATCACGAT
>JBBMKB010129611.1:0-19646 GCA_037833945.1 Alaria marginata
GCAGTCCACTAGTATCTAGTTGATTCGTAGTCACTACCAATGAGTACACTAAGTATCTTATTCTAGATGCGGGGAATAACAATATGCGGAGAGACTTGGTGTATTCCTTCTCACTGCTGTATTGTATTCACGTTGTGACTAGCTTACTACCATAAGAACCAGGGGACGTTGCAGGGAACATTACAAGGAACGTTAATACAGGATGGACTGTCGGCCAGCACGGCTACCCGTATAGAATACATCTACCCGTAGCATGGGTGTTGTCCCGAGATGATGAGGTGACGGTCTCGCCCACCTCGTTCACTCCTTACTTATTATCCTTACTTCTTCTCCTTACTTCGTCTCCTTCTTCTTCTTCTTCTTCTTGTCCTTCTCTTTTTTCTCTTCTGTGTTTTTCTACCTTTTGGCCTCAAGCGCCTACTCCAAAATATCATTTATTTTCTTCTCATCACAAGTGATCTTCACAGACACTTCGGTGGCCACCCTGCAGCTCTTATCACAGAGTCAGAGTCTCGACACGCATCATCATTCTTTCAGTATGTGTTGTGAATGGTGCCGTCACGTTTGCGTTGGCACGATCAACAATGAATACTGTTCGCCCCAACAAGTTCGACAGTGATCGTATAGCCTATTTCTACAATCGCTTGCGTTTAAGTTTGGAATATCGCGTCTTGAATGTGTTTTTTTGGAAACCAGGAAAAATAATACACTGAAAATATACGTTTGCCATCCTTACCGAATTGTTCCTTCGAAGGTTAAAACTAAGGTAAAGCAGACAGAAATACAAAAATAATCGAACGCGAAGTTTCAGTTGTGCGCAAGGCACCTCTTGACCTAAGCAGCATGTGGTGTGATACCTTGATTCGTGCAGTACAAATATCTCCAGACCGGACAAGAAAAAGGGGCTCTTCTCAAATACGAACTGCTATAGATATGTTCCGGAAGACTCCTCCAGCTTCTTCGCTACCACGGTGACAATTTTTACAACGACCCAACAAACAATCAACATGAAACCCTTCCTGAGTGCGTGACCTCCACACTCGTGAATACTGTTTTGATTTGCCACCGGCCAGTTCCAGCGCTGCCAGGAACCAGGTTCAATTTCAGCGTGCCCGCACCCGTACGCTCACCCCACCTTGATGCACCCGCGTTGCAGGAGGATGTCTACCCGAAGGGCCCTTCCGTCATGTTTTTCAAGATGTTCCTCGACGAGGGCGTCCACTCTGAGCTGTCCGAGTATGACGCCTTGGCCATCGTGGAGTGGGACGTGCTGGTGGCGAGCGACCGTTCGTTCGAAGAGCTGCACCACGCCGCTTTCCGCGGGAACGAAGACTTCTGGGTGAAGGGGAGCAACCTCGGGGGCACCACCTTCCACTCCACCGCGCAGGAGGTAGACATGTGGAACATGCTCGGCCACATCAACGGCAACGCCATCTACAACAAAAATGACCCCGCCTTCGTGGAGTACGTCGACTACACCGGGATTACACCTACCCCTACGATGTTGCGCTTTGGCTCACCATCTCCGACTTCCCGTACAGCTGGCCTCTGTGGCAGCGCTACTCCAGCAACTTCGTCACCACCAATCTCGTGAGTAGTTGTTTAAATGTTATTTTTTTTCCACGGGCAAAAGGCGGCCAGGGAATACAGAAGTACTGTACATTGTTTGCTTATAAGCTGGCAATATCACATCAGCAGCGTCGTTGCAATATATAGAATACCGAAGCAGTAGTATAGAACACCTATGACATGATGTACCTGGTACATACTGTACTACTAGGCCTTAATTTTTACGATGTGCACTAATGTGAAGGTATGGTAAGCAGGATGCACATAGTCATATGTGTACCACGGAGTCAATGGTATGAAAAGTACCATACCTGTAAGAGGGCAAAGCATTGAATACGTACGCCTGGTTTGAAGTATCTGGCTTGTGTCCCGTCATATATGTACGTCTTTGTCAGAACGCAACGCATATTCCGTGCTGTGTTTGCAATATAATGCGTACCAGCATCAGTAATCGTCGTTTATGCACTCCCCCTGCCCTCGCCTTACGCCGAACTCGTACCAGATTTCGTACGTCGGGTTCGAGCACGTCGACAACACCACGGTGTCAGATGCCATTGCCGGACAGACCTTGTTCATCCACGGCAGCAGAGTCGAGGAGGGAAGCTTGGCCTCCATCAGAGCCACGAGACATGAGAAAAACAGGACCTACACATCAAGCCGCCACCTTTCTAACGACACCCAAACCCCCCTGGCGGTGTGCAACGCCGCTTGCGGCAGTGTGGACATCGTCGACCTACCCGCCGGGACTTCTACCGTGTGCGACGACACCTGTAACGGCGAGTCGGCCCGTTTCGGCGGCCTCCTCTGTGGGGCTGGCGACTCAGAAAGGTTTGGGCACATGTGCCGTCTGTGCTACGTCGACATCGAAGAGGCTCGTCGCGAGGATCGGTCGCTGGCGCTGACGAGGTCCGACCCGACAGGCGAAGAAGAGGCGTCGCACGTGATCATGTGCAACACCATGAGGCCACCCGAGGCAGCCGAGTGCAGCGACAAGTGCGGACGCAAGAAGGACACGGTAAGCGGTTGCATGCTGGATACATCGATAGGATGCACAACACTTCCCGAAGACATACCATCCACCCCTCTACACGCGTTGTCCTAGTCCATAGTATATTTTGGTTCCGATGAAAACAGCTGTCTCGTATTCCACACGTCATACATACTAGGGAATAGGGTGGCCCCTATGCCCCAATGGCGGAGGGGCCATATTATGGAAAAACGAGATACACGAGCTAGTATGCTTTGTATGCCATACGACCCACAAGGTTCCCCTCCGGGATGGGGATGAATATATATCCCCAGGAGATCGCAACTACCAAAGGAGTCATCCCACGGTAGGAGTTGCATTTTTTGGGATCAAACGTCCCCGGCCGGTTGAGCTCCTGAAGTGAGGAACTACCGGTTGGTATGATCATTTTACGAGTGTATTTGTGTTAGGATTAGCGGATAGAAATGTTGATCGGGTTACATGAACGGAAATCTTGGAAGTCATGTTTCGCGTGAGGTATTGAGCTCCTCATCTCATGGGCTCAGAAACTTATTGCTCCACCCCTACCGTGGGATGACTCAAAGGGTGAGCATAGGCGTTCCAATCATATGCACCCGGTATCATATGACCTACTGCTCTAGACCCTGCTGCGTGCGTCGTATACCTGGGATGAAGTCCGACGATGCGTGTTTGGTTGTTGCATTGGACGTCAAACGGCCGCCGTGGTTCGATATCTTCCAGTACACCAATCTCACACACATATACACCGTGACTACTGACAAGAAGGCAACAGCTTGATGCACGGCTGCCGTTGTACCGCTGCTGCTATACTGCGGCTGCGTAATATTCGGTTCTGGTTTCGTCGATGTGAGGCTGAACGGCTGCTTTTGAAAAACTCTCAACGGCTCTTTTTGATCGTTCTATACGCATATACCTATAATATGACAGCACGAGCTCCACTCACCCATTCCGGGCAAGCCACAGATATAGAAGCTGGAGGCCCACATAAGAAGCACGAAACAAATGGGTTTCTATGGGCCTTTGCTGCCGTATGCTTCGCATGCACACCGGGTACAATGTCGGACGAAGTGCGTTGGGGCAACAACACCCGACAGCAGAGAGCAACAAAAGAATGCAGCAACGCCAGCTACAGCCAGTAGCAGCTAGGACAACTATTAATAGATTCATCAGCGCGGTTCGTGTATTTCAAACTAACATCGGTTTGAATCGTCAGTATTACGCGTTTGGGTTATGTTCTCACGTACCGCCACGTTCGCCATCGCTGCAGACAACAAGCCGCGATCGACCGTCCCTGCCTTTTGTTTTGGCTCGCCCATCGAAGGGCCATGGCCGAAGACGACGATCAATGCAAGCGTATGTCGCTGTCCCTGTTGCTCGCGATGCCCCAGGTAACTATCCAGTCAGGTGCGTAAAAGGGCACTAGACTAAAGGTAAAGCCATCCAAACTTATGGGCCTCATCTTTTATTTCTTCAGCGCAAACAATTTTTGCTGAAATATACCCTCTACAGCATCAAACTGTATCAGCAGCACTGAACAGTTGGCTATATGCCTGGTCTATGTAGAAGTTAACGGAAAAACCACTAAAACTTGATCATACATACTTTGGTCACGGCAATCAACTCGACAACACTGTCAATCCTATCGTATACAGGTATGTGACGAGTCCTGCGGCACGGGCCGTCACGGCGGCTACAACTGCAACTGGAGAGACCACGGGACCAAGGGTCGCTTTTGCTTCCAAGACCTCGAGACTGCCTTGATGGCGGACAACGTGGCCCGGCGCCGAAGCGGCCGCGTCATCATGTGTTCAACGTAAGAACATCACGCTTGAATCACTTTCCTGACACCACGGCGTTTGTTTCTTGACCCGGTAGCAGGTGCTTCTCAATGCATCAGTCTGGCTCTTGCATCGTTTCAATCCTGCAGACAAGTCATAGTACGTATGAATAGTAGGTATAGACGGTTCAAGTTGCTTATTCACAGGAGACCACGTGTGTACGATGCAAGCGACTACGCAGTGCGTGTGTATCGGTATCGAGAATGCACACGTCTCCAATTTCGTTCTACGTTTTTTACTCGGCCATTTGTCCTGAAGGTTTGAGCCTCCGGAAACCACGGAGCGAATCAAGCCGGACATTCGACCAATGGAGTCACGAACACGAGCCTTTCGAGCCCGCAATCTTCGAAAGTGGAGGCGCAACGCCAGGTGGCAAACCGTGCAGAAGGGGAAAGGGAATGAGGGCCACGTCGTGTTGCCCACGGGGCAAGACCAGGACAGCAACGACGGAAATATATCCAAGTAAGCTAAACAAAAAATTGTTATTGTGATGCTTGGATAAAAAGCAACAGCAATACCCTCTGGTTCAAAGCAGAACCATGTGCTATACGTCGTGTCCTCATCAACTTCGCGCGTTGTGGCATGCCTTTTACTCGTGTTTTAGGTGGCAGAGGGAAGACAGGTCTTTAGCGGCTACGTGGCAGACAACTGAAAAGTGGAAGAACAACTTGTGAGTTCAACAAAAAACAGACAATGCGCACATAGTCCCGGATACGCCGGCACCACCCTTGGCTTTGCACGACCTTCACACTTCAACCTGTTACTTATTTCGGGATGCTGACGCCTGTTGTCCTCTTTGACATACCTGGTATACTGTATCGACGCAATTCTGAGGTATTTTCTTGACCCCCACAGCGTTCCTCCTTGTTACTCAACAGTAGCGACGAAGAGAACTGTCCCCACATCAGCAACAACGGCATCAGGGGGCGTGTATGCGACGATTCGTGTAAGGACGGCGACCCGTACGGCTAAAATGGTTGTGTTGCGAGGAATGGGAGATACGGGAACTACTGCCGCGTTTGCTACTATGACCGTGATACAGCTATCAGTAACGACGAACCCGAAGACCGCTCAATCATGTGAGTCTCGCATCTGTTGTCGGATGTCTACTAAATAATCCCCTTTGCTGCTATGCAAGCACGCCGACGAAATTGTAGTGCCATTGTATATACCATTGGGGAGTTAATATATATGTTTCCAGGTGTGGCGAATGTTCCTCGCACACCTTGACTAGGAACATAAGTATCAGCGCCCTTCCTTTGCATTTTGTTCTGTTTGTGCAAAGGTGTGAGACGTTGCTACCCATTACCGGAGGCTCGTACTCTCGTTTAGGTCGCGGTCTGACCGTGCCGGCGAAGGAGAGCACCACCCGCATTGGTCAGATGCTGAAGGCATGGAAAGACGGCACCGTTGTCGACGAGGACGTAGAATATCAGAACCAGGGCAAGCGCAAGCATCGCAAGCTTCAGAACTGGAAGGACAACGCCAAGTGGCAAACCACTGGCAAGTGGCAAGGCGATGCGGACTACGGCGAACCGCCCAAGTGGCAACAGCAGGACAGCGACGACGATAACCCACCCAAGTACGCCTGCCGACATATCAATACAGTAGTGTTTCGATCTCTGATCTAAAACCCCCATTTGTGTAGTGAGTAACAATAGGGTAAGGCGGCAAGCTTTGCTACTTTCTTGGCAATAATCCGCGGCATGGTATACAAAACACTTGCGTTCCAGGTGGCAGACAGAAGAGAAGTGGAAGAACAACGACGATGGAGACGTGCCTAAATGGAGGGAGACCGAAAAGTGGAAGAACAACTTGTGAGTTGTTCGATGGACGGTATTTGCATAACTGCAGAGTGGGTGCCACCGCCTTGGGTTCGCACGATCTTGATGTCTAAACTTGTTCCTTAGTTACGATGTCAAATCATGTTCCCTCTTCGCCATAGCTCGCATCGCCGTATTCCTACGGGCTTTGTCTGATCCTCAAAGTGCTTGTCGTTGCTGCACTGAACAGTTGCGACGAAGACGACTGCCCCCACACGAACGCCAACGGCTACAGAGGACGTGTGTGTGACGAGACTTGCTCCGATGGTGATCCGTACGGCACGAACGGCTGCGGTGCGAGGAACGGAGCCTACGGGGACTACTGCCGTGTTTGCTATATTGACCGCAACAGGGCCATCTCCAACGACGACCCCGACGATCGCGCGATTATGTGAGTCATGCCACTGTTGCTCCATGTAGTAAGTCATGATTTGAAGTTCGTGTGTGGTACCTCAGAAGATGGCCTACTAGGTGAGCACCCCGCCCCGTCTGCTATGCTGTTTTGTCTCTGAAGCATGCGGGCACGGGCCACACTATATTCATCGCCAAACGGGCGAGCTACCAATGTTTAGAGGCTACCTCTTGAGTCATCCCCCGGTAGGGGTTGCACGTTTTGGGGTCAAGCATTCCTGACCGGTTGAGCTCCCGAAGTGAGGAACTGCCGATTGGTATGAGCATTTTATGAGTGCATTTGTTTCAGCACTAGCGGATAGAAATGTTTAATGGGTTGGGTCACGCGAACGAAAATCTTGGAAGCCATGCTTTGGGTGAGATATTGAGCTCCTCATGTCAGGAGCTCAAGAACGTATTGCTGCACCCCCTACCGTGAGATGACTCCCTTATAACCCTTGACTGCAGTGCGGACATGCTACTCTTGCCATGCGCTGTGTCTCGCTATTGTGCGCTCTTGTTGGGTGTAGGTGTGCAACGGTGATGCCCGTCACGGCGTACGACACGCCTTCCCGCCGTCTCGCTAGATCTATGGAACACCGCAATTCGCGTGGGCTGCCTCTCGTGGTCGAGGAGGTGAAAGACGCCCAATCCATGTTCTCCGACTCAACCGCCCTTCCTTACGTGAACGAACTAGTTCGGGGTAATATGTGCGCGTTTTTCGCCGGTCACCTGAACGAGGTACACCACGTGGAGGTGGCCGTGATGAGCGTTCTTCAGTTCCTGCCCGGAATGACGGTGGCAGTCGCAGCCGATAACGAAGGGTTCGACGCAAACCAAAGGTGAGATAAAAGCGTCGATCAGGAAATGATTGGTTTCCGACTCAACCCAGGGATTGAGGCGTACATATTACGGTAAACGCAATGTACTCCTTGGGCTGGTGGCCTGTCGTTACTCTTCTGGTGCTTTGATTTTGTGTGTCAGTGTCGATTTCCCAGAGGCCAATCAATGGTAACGTCCTCTAATGCCTGCGTCGCACCCACTCGACCCTTTTTTATCCCATTTTTCTGTGTAGAGCCGTCGGTGGCCTCCCTGGAGTTACCGTTCACGCCACAGAAGACCCCTTCACCGCAAGCTTGTTTGCCGATGAGTTCTGCGGCGTCGACACAAGCCTCGTCTTCTACATGAAACCCCGTTCGGTCGTGTCAAGACAGTTTACGTCCAAGGACACGCACTCTACCCGCGGAGATCTCCTGGTGGCTTACGGAATTACAGAAGTTGGCTATGTCGACCGGAACCTGGCCAAGCAGACCACAGCGGTTCTCGGGTTCGTGTCACCGTCTTTTACGTTCAACACCGACCTGTTTCTGCCGGTTGGGGCCAACGCCGCCCTTCGCGAGGTGTTGGTGTCTGGACTAGACGTAAATCACTCGGAACGTGACACGAATGGGGGTGTGCTTGAAGCCATGGAAGGATTAACGAAGTTACGCGACATGTCCGCTGTTCCGCAGGTAAGCGTTTATGAGACGGGGGTGAATGTAAACATCGTGGTGTTTTGGCAATTTTAGCCGCAGTCCCTGCCGATCGACGCGTGTTATGGCTTGACCCAATATCAAACGGTAGCGCTTACGGTTTCAGGATCCGACGGGAAGCCTTATATCCCCCACCGGGGGGACCTTGCACCGCAGAATAAGGCACTGACCTAATCGTTTATATTGTGTAGTACCTCCCAACATACCTAAAGGTATATAACCAGCCGCCCAGGAGAAGACCAGTCGAACTATCCTACTTCCTGCATTGGGCATAATATATAATGTCATGTATATATGCACCGAAGAGACGCCCAAACCATTTACGGGGAGTATTTATCATATATGTACCTGGTACGTGCAAACTTTTCCTTCCCACGCACTGTACTTTCAACGATTTGCAGGTGATGGCGGCGCTCGCCTACTCCAGGAATACGCCAGGCGTGTGGTTTGTCGACCCTGAGACCTGGGTGTCGCAGCACCTGTTCAGGACCGCGTCCGTCTGGGATATCCCGCTCGTGAAACCACGCTACACCTGCTCGATCGACCAGTCGGCCCTCCAGTCTGACTTGGAAGACATCGACTTGGGGCCCATATTGCAAAGCAACCTCGACTTCTTCGCGCACGGAGGAACGTGCGCTAGCAGCTATGTTGATATCCATCGTGCGGGTTAATACTCGATTCCCCCCCCCGGCCAGTAAATCCAACGTAGGGAGATTTAGTTTCGTGTGGTCTGTTCTCACCCCCCGCCCTGTTGATACGACGTAATAGGCAGAAATAGTTTCGTGTGGTCAGGCGGGTTTTGGTTTCTAGCTCTGCGGCATAACGTTTCCGCACGAAGTGTGGGCATAATCGTGTGGAAGGGTGAAGGGCAAGACATTGCGGCAATGCGTACGACTTCTCTCGTCATGTTGTCCGGCAAAATACCGCTTTTGGTGTAACGTCAGTGTTGTTGGAGCCTAATAGGTGGTATTTAACGGAATTCGAGAACCGAACGGCGTCGGACTGTTCTACCGCCGCCGTGGGTCCACCGCACACTACCTGAGGCGCTATGAACTTCGTATGAAGCTCTAGCCTTGGTAGCATCAAGTGCGTATGTCCCTGACTTGATGCGCGAGGGATTGCCCGACCGGTGGTTCAGCCGGTGGTCCTCTTTGCGGATACTTGTGTTACTTATAGGCAAGAACGGTCGGCCTCTTTTACTGCACGTTTCCTGGTCCTGTTGATTTACTAAACACGCGAGACGACGCTTAGCACCTTGATTTTCCTTCCGTTTAAATTTCGGGTGTGCTCCGTTCCCGCGCACGGCTCAGACATACGACGTACTGCGCTTGCCCGGTCGTATGATAGCGAGTGTTGTGTATCACTAGTGTACTGCATTGTTGTGCAATTAACCTCTGTACTGCCCCCTACCTTGGTGTACGTGATGATATTCAAGCTTCACAAGGGAAAACTCATTGTTTTTTTGTACTAGACGATACGTAATGGTTTCGGTGCTGACTGGAGTTGTGTGGCTGACGCAGGGGATAAGGGTTGGAATCGGCGTATACACCACCTGTAGAGCGGCACCGATGGGACACTGAAGCGCGCAGAAGATGGGCTTGGTCGTCGCTGATCTGACGGGGAAACTAAATCACAGTCAGGTATACTCGTTTAGAAAACTAGGAGTTTGAGAGCCTAACTGCATCTGTCTGTAGTATTTCGGTACTATTAATTGTAGATTTACCTTAATGTCGTGGTTGTGCGGTCTGGTCTCGAAGCCGTGGTCCTTAGGATGGCTTCGTAAGCGGTATACGACCTACGATAGCGTGGGTATTGCGATAAAATATCCTGTACAAGTTGACTATCGATGTTTGTTGTTAAACGTTGGATCGCGTGTGTTGACGGCGTGAAAAGTTCACGTGTCGACATTTGGTCTTCAGAAACATTGACATTCTCGTCTGTATGCCTCGGTCTGCGAAAGTAAACGCCTCCGCGATGGTCGTGCTCATCGAGCTCCTATAGCAAAACGGAAGTGCGGCATACATTATAGAAGACTTGTATTTGATGTGTGGGGTTGATTTGTTCATTGTTGCCGTTTACTTGTAATTTGTGTTCAGGGTTCCACGTGATTCGGTGGAAAACCGTGTGGCTAGTGCACATATATTCGAAAAAGTGCAGGCAGTTCACATGTCGCCGGAGCTTAGTAGTGGCTTGCCACACATCTGGTACGTATTCGTTCAGTTTTAGAAATTTCGCTGAAGGCTAATGATCTGGTAGGCACGTTTTGCAATGCTGTGTGACACGTTCGGTCGGCATCCCTGTGTGGAGGGCATTTAAAGCGATTGTCGTTTGAATCTGCTTGGTTTTGAGTTCAGCCCAAAAAAGCCCTTCAGTGCGTATGTGTATGTGTATATCTGTTCGCTTCTGCGCGTCCAAACGTGGATGCGGTGCTGTCATAGGGGCGCAAACAACCCAACGAACTGCACGAGTACTGTTTTCAAAGCAGCCCGGCATAGCCTCGGAGCCACTAGATCAGCAGACATCACCATTACAGCAGCAGCGGTACAACACCATCCATGTGTTGTCTGCGTGTGGTTAGTGCACACAGGGGGCGTACTCACGACCATAGTTTCACACCCGATGCAATATTCGAGCACAAATCGTGCTGCCTGTATCAGGCGCATGCCAAAGCTCGTTCGGAGGAACGCCGTTTCAACTCCATACACCCCGGGAATTTCATGCCAACCACATCTCGCAGGGGTACATATATAAGACGCAAAAGGATCGCAGATAAGGTTACTTCAGACTGCGATTTCAAATGAGGAATCAAAACGAATTCTGTTCATTGCGAGGCGAGCGCCCCGCCACCACTACAACCTCCAACGACCCCCCGAGGTGTCTCGGCGTGCAAAACTCGCTGACACAAATTAATAAATCGTCGCACTCAGGCTTGCGCCACAGGGTGCGGCCGGGAGAGTACGGCCGTCGCCTTTCTTGGCACGTCAAGTACTATCGCCGCCGGCGAGTGCAGCTCTTGTTCGGCGGACAACCCACGCGAACGAAGGTGACGCGCCTTCCGAGCGGGAACGAACGTGCGCTTCTGGACGGGTGGACGGGACCCCCCCGCTGCCTCGACTATATATAACATGGACCACACAAACCCACAAACCTATGTGAACATCTTTCGGAAAGTTAGCTATTACGCAGAATCCACAGAACGTCGGCAAACACCAAACGTCAGTCTTTTGAAGCTCCTTTTCAAACGCCAACAACCACGACAAGCTCATAGAACGTGGGTGAAATCCGCACGTTTTGAGGAATAATTGGCGTTCGAAAAGATGCGCTCACAAGACCGGCCATTTGCTCACCTTATACCATGTCGACGAAACGGTGAGGTCCCTTTGACCCGTGGGGTATGGTTACACTCCTCTAACTGGTCCAAGGAGGCCAAACAACCACAGTGAGGAAGGGCAGTCGACTCCAGGTAGCAGATACAGTTGATTGACACCCGGTTCCATTATGATGGAGTCACGCTTAATACCGGGCGAATGCGCGCTTGTACATGATATCTGCTGTATGTGTACACCAGACACGGTCCCTGTGCGGATATCATACCACTATTTTTATCGTAACGCTGTTGTGGTTGAAATCCAGCTGCACAAAAAAGGAGTTTGGATTAATTTCCAAGCGCTGAAGGCGAGTAAAGGGCGAATAGGAGCATTCTGGAGGGAAAGAGCACGTGAGCCGTAACTGGCATCCTCTTGCGCATAATGCATATGTTTTATAGGTACACTTATAACCCAAACACTTATAACCCGAACGTTGTCACTCAAACCATAACATGAAACCGACATTGACATGAAACATACATAGAAACCGGGGATAGAATCGCCCACTCCGGCAGAAACAAATACCACTTTTGTTTGTTACTTGTTAGACACATGCAATGGTAGAGGGCACCATTATATTTCTGAGGATGGTCAGTACTTGAGGAGCTCCATAACTCACACGCCGGCACTTTTCGAGTACACTGAACGTGCAACCCGATGAACACGTTCGTGGCTTAGGCATATATATGTGAGTAAACAAAATTCGACTTTAACTATTGACGAGGGAGAGGGACGGCTGAACCCCTCCCGCGACAAAAGTTAAGGTAAGGTAGAGAGAAATCTTCTGTGTTTACCTTCCCCCGTATGTGGCCCCGGCGTGTGCCCCCGACGTGTGCGTTAAACCATCTGGCGCCGCCAGAATGAATGGGACGGAAACACACACACACAAAATATATTATCGCAAACGCATACCGACATTCATTTTACTTTTGCCCCATCTGGCCGAAAACAGTTTAGCGAGAAAGTTCTACTAGTACCCCTATCGTAGCACGCTTCCTCTAAAGCTACTCACTCGAGGAGCTCCGTATGTCACCGTCACACTGACTTTAACAACCCTTCATGAGTTATCCCATGGTAGGGGTTAGGGGTTGCACTTTTTGGGGTGAAACGTTCCTGACCGGTTAAGCTCCGGAAGCGAGGAACTACCGGTTGGTTATATCATTTGTACGAGTGAATTTATTATCGGACTACCGAATAGAAATTTTGATCGGGTTGCGCGAACCAAGATCTTGGAAGTCATGTTTCGGGTGAGATATTGAGCTTCTCATGTCAGACTCAGGAACTTTTTGCTGCACCCCTACCGTGGGATGACTCCTATCGTACTAGGGTACGCTTACCCTGAGATGGGGAATTCCATCACCTAGAAGTACCCTGAATCGTATTGAAATTGTATTCTAACAATACCTGGTACTGGCTACAGCAGTTCCTCTGTTGAGACCTCCAGTAAGATTTTACGCGCTCTCACGAGTCAAAGCATACCAGATAAAGTTCCAAAATACTAAGTCATTCTTTAATGGTCCGCGTATTTTTGGCAGATCCTCCAAATCGCGCGACCAATCCGCTCGAAGGGCCGTAGCTTACCCTGGGTGAGGGTTTGAAATAGGGTTGCGGTTAAGGTTGGGTTGAGCTTACGCCCACGTATGATTTGCAAAACAAAATACAAAAAACACGAAAAACAGTGTTAAAAACCCTGTAAAGCGTAAATTGCTGGTACTTTATCTGGTATGTGAGGCTTTCTACGATAGATAGAGGTTCACCATATTTTTTCTGCAGCTAGCTCCTCTCTTGAGGAGCTCTATACCTCACCGATTTTTGTTTTGAGCAAACTGAAAGTGCAATCCGATGAACAAACCCATGACCCATCTGAACAAAAAAGGCATATATATTGCAAAAATGGGATGAAATTCCGACGATGTTGGGTTAACCCTTTTACAACTGGAAACCCGTTTTGGGGACACATTTACTTGATAATAGTATGGGGACGGGGTTCGGGGTTCTGAAGGGGTTAAGGAGCCCCGGCATCCAGAAAATATCAACGATAAAAAGTGCTACCTCTACCGCAGAACACGTCATGTTTGAGCGTTTGAGTCCGGAAACGTAACTTCTATCGAGCCCCGTCATTCCTAATAATGTTTGCCAGAAAGAGCTACCCTTACCGAGGGGCCCGTCACAAGCACCACAGGCCACGGTGTTACGACACACATGCCGTCAAGAAAGAATCAAGGGAACATTAGAGACGACAAGACTCCGTCCTCCCCTCAACTAGATCCCTTGTGGGGCAAGCATGGTGCGACCCGTAAACAGATGCAACCGTACACGGAAGCGTATCTAAAAATAAAAAATAAGAACGTTAGTCAAAACTGGATTTCATATTTGAAAAGTGATGTTTTCTATGACCTAACTTCAGCATGGCGGGTCCCGAATGTCTTATTATGCCGGCAATATGAGCCTGGCTTGGTTATTTATAGAATTTTCATATTTTTTATAGGCCCTGTACTGTATCTCGTTTGTTCTTAAGGCGGGGCGCTGTAAGGGTAAGGTCGATGTTCCTTCTTGTTTGTTCTAGACTGCAGCCGAGGTCTCCACAGGAAACTGTTCTTTGGTTTTTTCAGTGTGTGTACCGGGGACCTGGGAATATATATTTGGTTGTCAAACTATCAAAATAAAAAATAAAATTAATCGTCGTTTATATTTCATGGAAAGTCTGACTTTGTCGGTGGAAGAATGGAAGCCCGTCCGCATCCCGCTATAAAGAGCCTATCGCCCAGGCCAAGAGACGAAAAACGGTGTTCTTCAAGAAAAGTATTTATAGCCAAATACAAAAATCGATAACGAGCTTCGCGCTCAGACTTTCGTCGTTTCGAAAACATGACAGATGCTTTACAGCCAAAGGCTCAAACGACCCCCCCCCGCATTGCGCGCTCCGTATGGTGCCAATCTATTCCCCCTTAAATATCGAGACGGTCTTTAACCCTTTTACTCTAAAGTGGTGTACGTCTGTTTACCCTTCTTGTTCGTTCCAGAATGCAGCCAATATCTTCAGAGGAAGCCATTCAGCGGTTCTTCCAGCGTACCACGTAATATCTGGATTCATATATTTGCTGCCGTGATGACAAACTCGAAAACGTTCGTTTTATGTGTTTGTGTTTCATCGAAAGTAAGAGGGTGTGTCTCAACTACACCGAAAAGGCAATGGGACTATTGGAGCATGTCACGGAATTATTTTGGGGTCGCCGCTGACGCACCCTTGAAACATGGAAGCCTGGCAGCACCTGTAGTAATAGGCATACAGGCTCGTTTGCTGTAGCAAAGAGGCGGAAAACGGCCGCCTTGAAGAAAATGAGATTTGTTATTTGGCTAACGCCAACGTAATAGTAAGCGATCTCGAGCTTGGCGCTCAGACTGCCTCATTGTGCAGACAATACAGACGCTTCAGAACAAAGGCTCAAGCCACTCCCTCGCACTGCGTGCTCCGCCCTGTCTCAATCCAACCCTCGGAGATTTATCTACCTTTTGGACAATACAGTACAGGACATCTGACAAGAAACAGGCTAATAAAAAATTCAGGCTGAGATATGCAGGAAAATAAGAAATTCGGGAGCGTTTATGCTGAGTCTAGAGTAGAACACCCCCCTTCCCAAAAAAGAAACTCAGCCTGGGTCAGTATTCCTGTTTCTTATTAGGGGTCCTGTACTGTACAACAAGGTCAATTTTTTCTGAATTTAAAGTTCGTTCCAGATTGCAGCCGATATCTACAGAGGAAGCTGTTCGGTGGCTCTTCCCGCCTTAAAAAGTACCTGGGCATATATTTTTCGATGTCGTCTTTGAATAAAATGTGAGAAAACCAATATGACTCCGTGCTTGTATTTCATATAACAAAGACTCCGGCAGGCTCCCTTGAAGAATAGAAGCCTGTATCGACCCCGCTATGAAGAGGCCTTGTAAAAAAGAGGTGGCGAACACAGTCACATTGAAGAACGCGACATTTAGGCGACGGCAAGACCGATCCCGACCTTTGCCCCCGAACGTTCCTCATTCTGAAGAAGCAATACCGAGGCTGCCAACGAAAGAACCAAACCACGCCCTCGCACTACACGTTCCGCCTCGCCTCAGTATACCCCCCCCCGCGCCCCCTCCCGAGTTTAAGAACTGTCTTTAAAAGCTTCACAGTACAGTAGTAGTATTTTTATTTATTTATTTATTTTTTCATCCCATCTATTATCTTCGCAATTTGCCTTTCTCCTTCTCCCTCCCTAGATGTATCTCAGATCCGGGGTCACTAAGCAGGCCCTTCTCCCCCCTCCCCACTACGGTACAGTGCAGGTTAAATAAGTGTCATTGCTCTGTATAGTGCCGGCGAACCCGCATGGCACGGCTTCAACTCTCCACAGGAACACTGTGGAGTACCCCTACTCCCAATAGTGCCGGTGGCCTTAATAGTGCCGGTAGTGTGGCCTGGCTCATGCCCGCACCCTCTTCGGAACCCTCCACTACTATACCTCGTACTGTTGAACATAAGTTTTGACTATGGATACATTCATAACAAAACAAAAAATATTGTCCCCCTGCAGTTCTATAGTGCCATCAATAGCCCCCTCCCTGCAATTCTAAAGTGTTTGTACCCCTCAAATGGTAAATTGCTACTCCAATAGTCATCCGGCAATTGTAGAATAAGGTGTCCCCCTGCAATTGTAAAGGAGATAAAAAAGCACGACCCCGGGGCGCGATGGCTTCATAGTCCGGCTTTTTCCATTCCTAGAGTGGTTGCTTCTTCCCGGAACTCCTCTACTCGTTCTTTGGATTTTAAAACCCTGGCCGTTTGGTACCAGGTACTTAATTTTTGTCAACCGTGGTTGCCCCCTTCGTCCACACTCCTCAACCAGACCTTTCTGACCACCCATTGCAAGACTGAATAGCAAGTAGTTCCCCCTACATGCGTTGCGTTGGGTTAGTGCCATGCCTGGCCCTGTCGGGCTCGGCTGTCGTCCTCTCGTTTGGGCAGACGCGAGACGTTCAAGCCGTCGAGGATCCACCAGAACCTCCACCCGGTGAACCGGGGCACAACTTAGCTGTAGTAGTCCCGGTTTATCGCGGTGATCTCTCTCGCGCGGTGTCCTCGCTTGATCGGTGGCCCTCTACCTGCTCTCCCTTGACCGAGCAAAACGCCGACCTGGTCCTGTACTACGCTGAGGGGGAAGAAGATGCTCCGTCCGTGACTGCTGCCGTGGACACCATCAACGAGACTGCTGGTCGTTGCTTTGCGAAAACGCGCCTTGTGTACGCTCACCTGAGTGAGGAGGTGAGTAATCTTCGTGTGGTAGTTTTGCTGTTTTGCGTGTGGTGCGTGTTCGCTTGTGACAGATTTAGGTGTTAGTTGGAGCACGAGGTGTGCGCCGTACGTTCGTGGCATCCGTTAAAATATGCGGTAATGTGTCTGCTGGTATGCGTTCCCTCGTTACTCATACCCCAGACGAACGTATGACGTTAACCGCTATATCCATGTCTTCTTCTGCTGCTATGGAAGGGCTCCGGCCAGGTGCAATGAACCAGTGATTACAAGCTAGCGGTTTCAGCCTCGCATATACTTTCGACCTTATGCCGTACATATATCAGACGTATATTTAGCATTCGTCCACAGCTCGGAACTCGCTCGGGTGGATACAGACCCGCCCCACATCCTTAGTCGGTAGACGGCGAAATCTTGACACTTCAAAACAAAATATTGCCTCTTTCGAGTATCATTTGGTGTGTTTGATTTCTTACACGTAAATACAGCAGTATTATACCGAGCCTGTGCGATACGGATCCGGGTTTTTGGTTTCACAGGCTGGACTTATTAATTGAGAAAAGGCGAGTCCGGCACCAACTTCAGTGTAACAGGTGTCGAATATTTTTGTTTCGCAGTATGGTTTGGCCTACGTTTCTTGTTGGGCTCTTTCCTATGACAAGGCTGGTATATATAGTGTACCTGTCGACTAGTATCATGCCTTTCGTTGCGCCCCCACGAGCTACGTAGAGTATCGCAGATAAACTTTGTGTCGCTGGGATTCTTATTTGGGATAGGGTGTTTTCTACTGTACCTACAGTATGCGGGCCTCCAAACTCCAATCTGTGCGTTTAAATATTAGCCTGTCTTTCTCGTGGTCTGGTAAATATCAGCCTGCATTTCTTATATATTCCTGCAAACACCGGCCTTTCATTTTATGAAGTGCTGTAAATATCAGCGTGAGACACGCAACAACTGGGTGTATGCATCGCTTGCCGTGCTTATCACTGGTTTTCCCGTGATACAACGAACGGGATACTAACCGAAAGCACGACAGAGCCCTGGCGTGTTGGAGTGAATGGTCTCATGAAGAACACACACGCTATCACGCACACAACCTATAGCGGCAACTGCAAGTATCGCGTGTTTTTCGATCGCAAAAGCTGTACACCTGTCTGTGTCATTGTGCCTGCATCTGTTCTGCTGTAGTAGAGACCCCGTCAGGAGGCATTTTGACAATTTTGAGAGGGTGTTAAATGTGTCATGTCGACGACGGCTCCCCTGTCCACTGCTGCACACTGTGCTCTCCTTGTCGTGTCTCACATAACAGGGCCTTCTATTTTTATGTATCCCTGATATTATACTCTGTTCAGCTTCTGTGAACAAAACCGTGGTCACATCACACATACATGTACTATCCCTTCTCGCCCTCCGTGTAACACGTTTCTTCATACTTTGGTACAGAGGATTCAATATTCTCACTGCACGTCGGTTTTGATCGGAATATAAATATATATTGCCAGGTCCTTCCGACTCCTCATTTTCATCGAAATACCTGGAATATATTACCAGATCCTTCTGATCTCACAGGTGTATTATAAAACAATATAAAAACACTCTATTAATAGTTGTGAGATCGAGGATTTCGTCGAAACTCACTTCGCAGGCTGTGTGTGATATATGAAATAGTGGACGTGACACATACAGCAGAACCCCATTTCGGCCTTTTGGATAAAGTTTGTTGTTCTTTAGGTTAAGGTTTCTTCAATCAAGTATAAACGAGTCGTTGTTTAGTTTTTGCTCATCCCATCTACAGTTGTTTTCTCTTGGCCCGATTTCTTTGTCCTTCTCTCCCTAGACGAAACTCAAATCGGGGGTTACTACGCATGCTGTGCTCCCCCCTCCCCACCACGGTACGTGCCTTCATTTTTATCGTGAGGATAATTCAGCGCTTTCTTCCCGCGTCTGAGTGTGCTTGCTCACGCTTTGAAGCCATCTCGGCTGTTGATGGTGTCTCAAGGGAAATAAAATCTCCACACGGAGATTTACACCCGCCCTGACTAGCCTCAGATTGTTTATGTTTCATATTTGATCTGAACATCTTTTACCACGAGAAAAGGCTCGTTGGGGGAGGTACTCTTGTATCATACTATCGCGTATGGCATACCAAAGGTACCAGGTATCATATTTCATAGAATACCAGGTACAACTAATATTGATCTTAATGATATGTACCAGGTACCAGGTACAGCTCGCCAGGTATGATAATTATTAAATTATATTTTGAGTGATCAAAACGTTGAAGATCATGCTGCATATATATAGTGAGTTTTGACGAAAACCTCGATTTCACAGCTGGAGTGTTATAATAATTTATTATAATATTGTCGGAGGGCAAGCAGCATAATACTACAGAAAATATTTATAGATCGTCGGAGGGCAAGCAGCATAATACTACAGATGTAC
This sequence comes from Alaria marginata, assembly GCA_037833945.1. Classification (NCBI taxonomy): domain Eukaryota; class Phaeophyceae; order Laminariales; family Alariaceae; genus Alaria; species Alaria marginata. The sequence continues at coordinate 19,262 of JBBMKB010129611.1, forward strand.
CTCTAACAGCATGATGTACCCGATCTTATGACATACTTAACCAAACATATACGTACAGTTTATGTATGAAGTACTTCAGTTCTCTTCAGCTCGACTTACTCACGGACCAGCCATATTCGTATACAGCAGGAACAGTAGCATCGGAATATCCGGGTGACGAACGTGCTTTATACCTGGTACCTAATATTTGGTATGCTAGCATGTGGTATGCATACAAGACCATGATGACATCAAAACCTAAATAATGTAATGTAATACGACTCTTAATGCTACCGTATGCGAGTACTACTACTGTTATAATCCATTTAAATAATATTATAATTTCATTAGTATCTTCCTAATATTTAGAAATAAATAAAAACCACCAAAATGCGACTACACTACA
>JBBMKB010129722.1:0-33694 GCA_037833945.1 Alaria marginata
GATAGGATGGGATGGGATGGGATGGGATGGGATGGGATAGGATGGGATGGGATGGGATGGGATGGGATGGGATGGGGATGGGATGGGATGGGATCGACCAATACATCATCAGCCACACGTAGTAGCTCGTGCAGCTGGGGAAGGAAATTTGTCAGGAGTGCATTTTTCGAAGCTTCACGATACTCTCGCACCATTGAGTGACATGGTACGCCTGCACGGTAATACTCCTGTTGTGGATGGTTAGAAACGTACCCCTTGTCGTTTGGGTGCTCGGTATAGGCGATTCCCAAAGTGTTTGACACCGTGCACGGAGGGATATAAACTTTACAATGTTTACGACATAGTTATATTGGTCGTAGAAAGTACCGTACAACACGCAAGATCAGACACCTCCTCCAAATATATTATGTTTTTTCCCTCCCTAACGGGGAGAGTGTGAACGCCGAGTGGTGTGAGTCCAATGGAGTCTCATGGGACAAACAAGCTCGTATCAAAGGCTACCCCAAATCTATACCTTAACTCGGCTCAACATCAATGCACTGAAAGTTTTGTATCGACAAAAGCATCACGTTTCGTAGCGACAAACCTTCGTAGGACAGAATAAATACTTGGAGTATCCGGCTTCCTTCTCGCGGCTCCGATAAGTGCAGAACTGATGGAGCCAGCGCACGCCCCGTTGCTTAGTGTTCTACCATCATCCTGAACGCCTCCACAAAAACGTTTTCCTGGGACCCTTTGTGTGCACTGTTTGTCCGACGAGCTGTGGGGGCACGCTGAGGCACTTGATACGCTGTGTAGGCTCGATGAGTGTAGACTCCCCTGTCCGACGCTATCGAGACCTTTCATTTGACGGTAGGAAGTGCTGGTTGTCCGCGCTGAACTGATGGATGAACTGTGTGGACTCGACAGCCCTCGAGTTTCCTCTCCGAACCTGTCAGCGCTTTCCATCGACGAGTTGTGTATGCTCGATGAGGCTACTGTGGTCTTCCCCATGGACGGACGGTGTGTACTCGAGGAAGGCACTATCGCCTTTCCGCGGTTATCAGGGCCTTCCATCTGGCGGTGAGAGGTTCCAGTCGTTCGCGCTGAACCGATTCGCGTTGAACTGTTGGACAAGCCGTGTTGGTCCCATGAAGCAGAAACAGTCGTTCCGATCGACGATTGGTGTGGTCTTGACGAGGCTTGGCCTGTTGCCTTTCCGAGACTGTCGACGCCTTCCGTGAATAGGTAAGACGCTTGAAAGAGCTCCATTGCATCCTTGGCGACCGTGTTAGAAGGGGCGAGACCCACTCCGCTGGGGTTTCCCCGCTGAAAAAATCGAGAAGCGGAGTGGTGGACAAAAAGCGAGGAAACAAGTAGGACGACACCATTGAGTTATTGATGTCCATCTCTTCAAAATCGACCTGCCCCCAGTTGTACGACACGGGTATATCCTGTGGAACCTACACAAGTGGAAGCGCTATCAGGGCAGCGGAAAAACCATCCTGAGACATTCTACGATAAAGGTTCACCATTTTTTTTCTGAAGCTCCTCACTTGAGGAGCTCTATACCCTCACCGAAAAGTCGGTTTTGAGAAACCTGAAAGAGCAATCCGATGAAACAACCCGTGGCCTATCTATACAATAAAAGCATGCTGCAAAAGTAAAATGGCATTCCGATCATTTGGGGTGAGGGACCCCCGTCACCCAGAAAATAAAAACACTAAAAATGCTACCTCGACCGTAGAACGAGCTCCTCCTGATTTTCAGGGCCATCGCGGTGACCGTCAATGAATAAGGAAAGGGAATGCGGCCTCTCTATATTGTTGCTGGCGGTGTCATTGATTACCTGCGGCGTGGTCCGGAGCGTGCGTCGCCAGCAGCAGTAACACTACTGCGTTTATCGCCAATACCATGCAACTATACCTCCTTTACTGATGCACTGCAGGATAACGTACACGCACGCAATGAAACACAGGCCGCTGTTCTCCTAAGAGAAACAAGACCCAAACCATTATGGTCCACGTTGAACATGGTGCACTCACTCCGATAAAAACAATTGAGTCTGGGCCAGCAGTCGTGGTTCTAAACATGTGTGGCAAACTGCTCTGAAACCGTGCGGATGGCAGCTTCAATAATTGCATTCACAATCTCTTTGTGGCTTGCTGACAGCTCCGCTGCCCTAGCGAGCATCGCCGACAACTTTGACCGTAATGTACAGTAGTTGCCAACGGAGGATTCAGGCTGAGTTAGTCGAGGCAACAAAATGGTGAATCGCAGTACGAGGGAGGTACCAGATATAATTTGGGCTTTTAAGCCAGTAACTCATCCCACTGTAAGCGTTAAGCAGATGTTTGTGAGCTAATCATATGGGGAGCTCGGTATCTTACCTGAAACATAACTTAAAAGGCATTTGTTCGCGCAACTCGATCAATCTTTCGATGCGCTAGTTCTAAACAAAAGTACTCGAACAATCATCTTACTAACCGGCAGTACTTCACTTGAGGAGCTCAACCAGCCAAAACCGTTTGACCCAAACTGTACAACCCCTACTGTGGGATGACTCCAATGCTGGGTATGATGGAGCTTCCAATACTCATATTGATGGTCAGTAGTCCGTTTCCCGAGTATGGAAGTATACAATGATTCTGCGTATGCCCTAGACTTAAAAAATCACCTCTGCAAGAGAAATCTCGATGAAGGAAAGCTCGTCGATGAAAGGGAGGAGCAGCTTCTTTGCCGCCAGCTCAGCTGCACTCATCCTTTGCACTGCTTCCGTGGTCGCAGGCCTTTTCGACGATCGACTACTACCCACCCCCTGTCGCCTCCCGCCTTCCTTCATAGCAACAACTCCACGTATTCTTGTTTCGGGGGGCGTGGCAGCACACCGTCCTGAAGAAGGCGTCGCAATACCCGGCATGCTACCATGCTGTCGTAGGTTTGCGTTTTTGAAGGCTGGTGGCTGGGTGGCTTTAGTGATGTTACTGTACGTAGCGCGAAGTGATAGGCAGTGTCAGCGGCAAATAGCGACGATATAAACATTAAATAAATAGAAAAAACGGTGAGATGAAATGACGAGTCTAGCCTTATTGTTACGAGCTGGCACCGCAGCAGCAGCAGCAGCAGCAGCAGCAGCAGCAGCCGCATCAGCAGCAACAGCAACAGCGGCCACAGCAGTAACTACTGTCAATGTCTCCGACCGGTGCAGCGATCGAGATATCTCCATCAGCACACAACTACTATTTTTGTTTCAAGTGTCAATCTCACGGCTCAGACCCTGTTTATCGTATTATGAAACCGACGCCCACACCCATGTGCATCGGTGCGTTTCAGCACAGGTATCGTCGGGCAACCGACTATCCGCCACAGGGATGCGTCAAGCTACAACTTACCTTCTTGCCTTGAGTGAAACTCTCGAATATCGCTTCCCCACCGGCTGACCACAAGCTTCAAGAGTTGGGACGTGGCTGTAGGGACTACTGCCGGCCCGGTGCTTCCTGCAAGAAGAAATACCATACATACCAGTAGTCAGCGTTTACTGACGCATGTTACGCTAGCGGGTGTGCTCGCGTCGTATTATGTCGTTTACGTCAGGAACCCTGTCATATATATAACTGCAACTGGTTTTGAGTAGAAACCTAGTACTAACCTGACGAAACCTCCCGTGGCCTAGGCGTTGTGCGAATATAATTGTAAGGCGATAACGGCGTTCAAGTTGTGTTCGATAGTTTCACAGCTAGAAAGCCTCGCCACGTCAGAAATATTTTTGGCTAAAGTGTGGTACTTTTGTAAGTCTCGTAGTGTCGTTTTGTTCCTGTTCAGCGATTGTATTTCGAGACATCACCACGGTAGGGGTGCAGCAATAAGTCTCTGAGCTCTTGACATGAGGAGCTCAATATCTCACCCGAAACATGACTTACAAGAGTTTTGTTCGCGCAACCCGATCAAGATGTCTACCCGCTAGACCTAAAACAAATGCACTCGTAGAATGATTATACCAACCGGTAGTTCTTCACTTCAGGAGCTCAACCGGTCAGGAACGTTTGACACCAAAACGTGCAAACCCTACCACCGTGCGATAACGTTTTCATCAAAACATTTCTGCCGTGCTAAGTGCTCAGCGCAGATGTTCATTCCCGGGGAGATACTGTTGCCTCGGGGTAGGAGCTCGAATGCAACCCATTACATACATCAATTACTCGATGGGAGATGCTACGCCTTACAGCGGCAGTACCTTGTCTTGCGATTAATCACTATCAGAACAACAACAACAACAGGAACAACAACAACAGGAACACCATTTTGCTGTAAGGCACCGCCACGTTAGACACCCGTTATTCTCGTGCGATGAAGGGGGTTTGCAGCTCTGGGAGACGGCCGTCGAGACGAGCCAAGGAGTGATGATGGCGCCGGCTCGTTGTTGACCCCATGTTCAACTCAATCGCCTGGATCAGTGTCGGTAGACTCGACGTTATAAATGGCTTTATCCGCCTTAAAACATGCGAACTCGAATTTTGTCTCAAGGCCCATACTTCCAAATGCACAAAAAGAGGTACAGTAAGATATCTGCGATACCCACCGAGGAGCGCGGTATTCCCGAGGCTGCATCCACGACGCATCGGCGTCATAATACTCTCCTGCTTGTGTCAATTTCACCCCATTTGACTCCTACGAGACCCAAGGAGATGTTAGATACAACATTCTTACGTATCCGCACACCGCCTACAGCAGATGTTGCAGGAACACCTTGCGGTGGTCTCTACAGTACGTCGTGACGCAATCATCGCCGAAGCCGACCACAAACCCACTGGGGAGCACGGCACATCTTCGCTTTGTCGAGAGAGCTTGCTGCAACCACAGCCCACGAGCCGAATCGGTGTCATCATATCCTTCCCTTTTGTTTCTCAATTTTGTTTTTTTTTACTCATAGAATGGCTCCTACAAGTTACCTGGTACAACAGTACCGCGATGTAGGCTATACGAGCGTACACCGCTTACTATGCACGAACAGCTGGTCGACCAATCCTACTTCCGAGACCCATTCTTCACGCGTGACCGTGAACGACGGTGTGATGATGTTGTAATCCCCGTGGCCGACGGCAGACCCACTTGGGAGTACAGCTTACCTCCCCTATATCGAGAGAGCTTGCTGCAACCACACTTCGCAAGCAGCGTTTTCGGTGTCGTCATTTCGTTGCAATAAACTCAATTACCTTGGACTTGGCTCCTGAGGGCGCTCCTAGCATATAGGTGCAGTTAGATACAAGAGCCTTCGATGCCCGTACACCCCTCGCAGTGCATGTTGCAAGAATATGTTATGTTGCCCTCTACGTCGTGATTCAGTCATCCCCGAGGCGAACAGCGGATCTATCGGAGAGCACAGCTGACCTTCGCTTCGTCGAGAGAGCTCGCTCCAACCACACCGCACAATCAACTTTGGTCTAATAGTTTCCCCCTCTCCAATGATGGGTGCTCGATTCTCTTTCTGTGCCACGATTTGATCGCATCGTTTTGTTGATCTCTAGCTCATGATTCATCAAACACCTCTCGTAGCACGGGTCGTTCCCGCGGCTAGCGAAAGTCTCTCCGGGGAGCACGGCTTACCTTCGCTTGGTCGAGAGCGCTTGTTGCAACCACACCTCTAAATCCGCCGCATCGGTGTCACAATTTCCTTCCATCTGACTCAATTCCCTTGCATTTGGGGGTGCCCCTCGACGATGCCAGATACAAGAAGCTTACACGGCCGTACACCGCTCGTAGTACATGCTGCAGGAGCCCTCGAGTCCACCTACCCCACCCGACGAGGCCTATTGCCCACGCGTAGCTGTGCGCGACGGTGTGAAAAACGGGACAACCCAGTGTCCCGCGCAGCAAAAATGCGGCGAGATTCCCACCGGTTCGAATTTTGACGGTTTCAAACTGACAGTCCCGTGTTCCACATCCGCCCTGTTTTCGTCTGTACTGCTGCTGTACCAGGGTATATGCATGAGTACAGCAGCAGCAACTGCAACAACAGCGGCAGAAGCAGCAGCATGGTACACTCTTGGTGTGGAGGATACGACCGCCGCCTCGGCAAAAGGACCACATAGGCCAAACAAAACCAGAGGTCTGGGGTTCGAAATAGTATCGGGCATCGTACAGCGGTGACAGATAGATACGGAGAACTAAATATGGATTAACCATCGACTTCACCCCCATCTCACCTGTCGTTGGTGTCCCACACCAATATCGACATCGATATCGACTCCTTAAAGCTATATCAGCAGCAGCACCGCGCAGATTGCATTGTCAAAAGTGGGCCGCCTCAACGGAGTTCTCCTTCAAAAATAGTTGCCTCGGGCGTGAGTCCGACGGTGAAGTGAGAAGTTTTCTAACAAAGAGAAACAAATACGAAGAAACAAATCCTGATCGTGGTTCTTTGTTCTTTATACTACCCCCTGTATGGTATCACGGTGTGACATACCTGGTACTACAGCATCAGCAACGTGAATACATTTTGAGCTGAGCGCACACGAACTATAGCAAACAGAAGCAGCGCGACAGACAGTCGACGGACCTGAGATCGCTACGACACAGAAACAGCAGTATGTAGCGTCACACATAGCAGATGAGCAAATCCAGGTCTTCAAACAGCGAAAACAAATGAAAGAAGAGAACAGAAGATACGAAAACATATCGAAAACACACCAGAACTGTGCTCATGCACCACATGCTATAACAGCAGCAGCAGTGTGACAGACCCTGAGCTGTGCGTGTGCGAACAACACGGGAGGCAGCGTGACAGACAGCTCACGACATAATAGTGTGACAAATACGAGGCGGTGGAAAATCTCGGATTTCCGGGAAAAAAGGACGGAATATTTAGAAAGCCGACAAGACGCTCGGATACAAATACACGTAGGAATCTCGACGATCGTTTGTATTGGTACCGGCCTGTGTTTCAAGACGTTTCCTGGGGAAAAAGATGTCTTGATATTTGTGCTTCTCCGGGCGTTGTATTACAAAAATAAAAATAAAATACACTACAGCTGTGAGATTGAAAATGTTTTGGTCTGTGTGTCAAGTTAAGATGTGAAACATGGTGTCAGACAAGCAGACCGACGTGAGAAGAACATATCCTGTATGTGGGACAGCAACAGCTTTTTTTGTTGTTGTTGCCCAAACAATCAAACAGGGCTCGGACAAAGACACCAACAGGAACCCCGACGATTGTTTGTATGAACACAGGCCTGTGTTACGAGACGTTTCCTGGCAAAAGAGACACCTTAGGGTTTGTGCTGTTCCGGGCGCCGTATTGTGCCTACTTGCGGTGTGGAACATAGTGCCGGACACGTAGGCAGGCGTGAGGAGAACAGGGGCTTTCCAAACGTATATGTGGAGAAACAAATATTATTTTTTCGCCCCAAAATAACAAAGCGGGTTCGGAAAAAGATACGCAGGAACCCTGGCCATTGGTCGGATAATTGTGGGCCTGCGTTGCGAGGCGCTTCCTGCCGCAAGGGAAACTTCAGGGTCTGTGCTGCTCCGAGTGTTGTATTGTGTCAAACTTACGGTGTGAGGCATAGTGTCGGACACGCAGACAGGCGTGAGGAGAACAGGGGCTTTCCGAACGTATGAGGAGAAAACAGATTTTTTTCCAGAATTGTTTTTTCGAGTACCAAAGTCTTCGCTCTAACTTGCAAACACAAATGTGGGCATTCACAAGTTTAACTCTATTTTTAAGTTAAAAAGTCGGCATCAGACGGCAAATGTATAATCGATAGATGTTGTGTGGAAGATAGTTTACTGGTGGAGAGAGCGTTGAACAGTTGTATACGTGTACTTGTACGGGTTAGGCGTTGGATACGATGCATTTGGGTCGAGTTCGAACAAAACTGTATGTCACTTCCCTGAGTGCGACTAGGGAAGATTCTCCACGCAAGAGTGATGAAGCTTCCAGCCGAACAGACGGAAAATGTGACTATACGTTTGTCCTTCTGAAAAAACCATTCACCCATGCCTGGTACAGTAGACCGGAGGACTGAACGGCTGCCATGTGTGGTTTACAATCTTGAACGAGACCGGCATGCTCTCCACCCAACTCCCAGTTGGAATTGTCACGTAGATTATCCGTATGGGTTAAATGCGCGATGTACATGCCGCGAGCTTGGTACTGCTGCATATATCTACGAGCACTTGATTTGCGCCAAACTCCAACAGGTACTTACGTAGATACTCGTACTATTTTCTGGATGGAGATGTGCTAAATGCGCCGTGATGCGCGTTGAATACGCGATGAGTATACCGCGTATTGATCAAATGAGGAGCTTTATACCCCACCCCAAATCTGATTTTGAAAAACTCAAGTGCAACCCGATGAACAAAGCCTTGTGTCCTAGAGGTACACAACAATTTGTTTCTCAAACAAGGACGACATTCCGACAATATTGGGCTAAAATGAGTTCCGCCGTTCAGATTTGTTTTTGGCTAAAACGTGCTACCTCTATATCGTACAGTAGCACGCGGGGGTCTTGTTCAGCGACCCGGAGCCGCTCACGTGTTTGGCTAGCTACACGAGTGGGATCGTTTGTTGTCTAACCTACGCCAACCCAATATGTTTTCGAGCGAAGATGCGTGCTACTTTATACTAGGTATTAGTATAGCAGTTTAAGGCGATTTAGTTTCCTAAATGACAGGGCTCCTTTAACCCGAAATGATCGGAATGCCATTCTTGTTTCGAAAAACGATTGTTTCATATACCCACGCCACGGGTTTGTTCGTCGGATTACCCTTCCAGCGTACTCATAAAAATAGGTTTTGGGTGAGGTACGTTGCCTCTCAAGACGCGTTCTACGATAGAGGTAGCACTTTTTGAATATATTTTGTTTCTGAAAAACGGTGCTCCTTAACACAAAATCGTCGGAATGTCACTTTGTTTTTGCAATACGAACGTGCTGTATACCTAGGCCATGAGATAGTCCATCAGGTTGCACTTTGAATTTTATCGAAATCGATTTTTAGGTGGGGGACAAGACCTCCTCATGTCAGGAGCCTAAGAAAAAACAGGGTGCACCTCTATCGTAGCATGTATCTCAAGGGAGGAGCCTCAAAAACCAAATCGTGCGACTCTAGCGTGACATGTGTCCAGTATTGTCTCGTACCATCCTCCGTACCTACCAAACACTGCATGTAGAGCATCGTTTGAACAAGCTTGCGACCGACGCTGTAATTACGCACCCCAAGGTTAGGCTACACCCAGTGGTTGTGAAGCTTCTCAGGAGACGAGGTTTGTCCCGTACGACAAAAAAAAACGGCGTTGAGAAACACTATCCGGGGACGAACAATTCCACCGCCTAGCACCTCTGAACGAATAGTTCAAGTGAAATTCCAACAATATTGGGGAATTCCTCACTTGAGTTTCGTTCGTCAGAACCAACCGTGGTACTTTTTGTATGAAAATGTCTTGTGGTCGCGGTTTCCTGTAAGTACTTACCTACCCCACCCCTTATCGACAGGTTTTGGCGGCCGTTCAGAGGCACACCAGACCCTAAGAAGAGTTGAACAAAGCGAAACACCAACATCGGCAGGGGGTACGCCGTGGTTGGGCCTCCCCGTCAAGCGTTTTTGCCGCTGTGTTGCGGTGGATGTTTAAAAATATGATGGTTGCCACTTACGCCTTTGTCTGGTGGAGTTGTCCAGACCAGATAAACCACGTTTTCCTCTGCATTTGGTTTGGCAGTTTTTGGCTGTGGTGCAGAGGCACATCGGACTGAAAGGCTCCGACAAAGCTGGCATCAACACCACTAGCGGCGGCGCAGCAAGTGGTGGGCAGGGCGGGCACAGCGAGACGGCGAGCAAGGCGGGCGAAGTATTCAAGCAGACGGACGTGCGCGGCGAGGAGGAGGTCTGCTGGGATGACGTTTCCGCGGTGAGGGATAAGGGAAACCGTTATTGTTTTGGTTTTTGTCCAGGGCTAACTTCAGCATAAAGGAAAAGCAAGAAATTCGGGAGCCTGTACAGTCGATTTGTCATTCTTTTTTGACAATGTTTTTTCTTTGTGTATCCAGGCCATAGGTTTGCTTATTGGATTGCACTTTAATTTGAATAAATGTCAGAGTTTGGGTGAGGCACAGAGATACTCAAGCGAGGAGCCTCACAAAAGAAGCAATGGTTGGTGCACCTCTACCGTAGCACGTGTCACTAGGGTTAGGGTTAGACTATCCAATGTCGTTAAAGACACGTTCTGTGGTAGAGGTAGCGTTTATGTCGTTTTCATTTTCTGGATAGCGGGGCTTCTTTACCCAAAACCGTCGGAATGTCATTCTATTTTTGCAGTATGCTTTTTTTTTGTATAGATGGGCCACGGGTTTGTTCATCGAATTGCACTTTCTGCTTGCTCAAGATCATGTTTTCAGTGAGGGTATAGAGCTCCTTAAGTGATGAGCTTCAGAAACAAATCGCGAACCTCTACTGTAGAATGCGTCTAGAGCTTAACAATGCTTTAAGCGTTTCGTTGTACACCTAGGCCATGATATTACTTATCCGGTGCCGATTTCGTGTACCTCGTATGGCCACAATCAGCCATTTGGTTGGAGATGGAACTCCTCAAGCGAGGAGCCTCAAAAACGTTTCGACCAACCTTTTGATACCATTCGTGCTATAAAACAAAATATATATTTCGGACTGTTCATTTGGACAACGACCTATTGCACGGTTTGTTTTCAGTACATGCTTCAAATGGAACTCCTACACGAGAGCAGAGGGAAGGCGGAGAACGAGCACTAATTCAAACCCTTGGCCGCGCACCTAGGCGTGGACGGGAACGCTCGAGGAAGGGGGTAAGGAAAACTCAAAACTTGATAGTATGACACGTAAAGCATTGCAGCTGAGCTGTCCGTAAGCGTGTACGGCTCGCTTCGTAGTTACGGTGTACGCGATCGAGTCTAAGCTAGGGGGAGAACGCCAATATGTACTATACCGAAGTTGGAAACTATTGAGATAATGCTTCAAATACACCCCGAGGCGTTCTTTGATGGCCCAGCGTATCAGACAAATCAATGGCGGTGCTCATCGTGAAACACGATTAGCACAAAAACTGGCAGCTACTCGTAGGAGTGGATCTCAGTCACTCGAAACATATGCACTTAACGTGAAGCCCCCCTAACCGTACCGTTCGTCATATCAAACAGAAAGCACAAGCCGGGGTCCGATTGGCTAGTCTTCCGACATCCCCACGAGTTGCAGCTATTTCGTACATTGTTTTTTAAAGTGCGTTGAATGCTTCTACGACCCCTCTACTCTTCGACGTAAGTTTGACGGCATGCTACAGTATAGGTGCACCTCGTTTTTATCGGGCTCCTGAGGACCTCCATGAACACCACCCGAGACATGCCCCATTTATACAAAACCTCCGGTCGCAATATTCTGTCACCAAAGCATAACCGTACTACACTTTAAGATACAGGCACACGAGGAAGATGGGTTTTGCCGACTACACTTCCCGTATAGGTGCCAGATACTGGTACGTTGTTACGGACCCACTCTCCACCTGGCCGTTCGCGTATACTCTACTCATGCGAAGTATATCGTTTAACACCAGTTCTCCTTTCCCATGAACCGCTTCTCACTTGTGTCTTGCTTTTGTTTCAAATGTCTGACTACTTTCCGCTGCACTCTCCTTTCAAGTTGGATCGGCTGGAGTACCTACCGGCGCCCAAAAACTTGGGCTTATCGTCGAGCACAACGAGGTACAAACCAAGGAAAATTCGTGCTGAAGTCGCGTTTGCTGTTTGGACGCATGTTCCAAGGCAGATGTACAGCATAGTGTAGTTCTTCTGAACGTTCTCGACCTCTCATTCGATCGTGGATGGGCTTTTTTGTAGCGTGGACCTCCTTGTTGAATTAGCGTTATTCTTGAAGTTATGCACTTCACATGTTTCTTTCCTTATTGTGTCAGAAATTCACGGCCATTGCCGTTTTCTCGCTCCTGCCGTCGAAGCGTGCATTCACCGTCGTCATGTCTCGCGTACTGGACATTGAATAAAACGATCGACGAAACGTCTGCGAGTAGGAGACCAAGCCGCCTGCGAGATAAAAACGAACACGCGTGCCGGGCGGGGGGGGAAGGGGACGACCTCTGGGACCATGGCTTAACAAGAACACCGCCGAGGGTGAACAAACTTGCGAGTTAAGACGCCGGCCACCATAGAGGCAGCATGGTTTGGCAATGTTTGTTTCTGAATGACGGGGCGCCTTGCCACAAAATCGTCGGAATATCATTATTGTCTTGCGATATCAATACGAATATTAGTTGTACCTGAGGCCATGGGTTTGGCCATCTGGTTGCACCTTCACTTGACTTAAAATATATTTTTGAGTTACTTACCAATAGTTTAGAGCTCCTCAAGCCTGGAGGCTCATGTTGAAAAAGTAACATCTTCCCTACCGTAGCATGTGCCTGACGCTAGAACCTATTGCAGTTGAATGATAAGGGAAGCCAGGCCCTGTACTAATAGGGCGGGCACGCCTTGCTCCCATCTGTACGCAGGTGGTTCACCTAATAGGGCAGGGGGCCTTGGAGCACGATGACAAAGCCCCATTTCGAGTCGAGTCTGGTGGGGGGTCCGACCTTGCAAGGGACGGGCGCTACGATAGATGTAGCACTTGGTGGCTATTTTTGTTTCTGAATGACGGAGTTCCTCAACGCAAAATCGTCGGAAACTCCTTGTTTTTCAGTCCGATGTGTTTTGTCTACCTGGGCTATGGGTTTGTTCATCGGGTTTCACTTTCAGCTTGCTCAAAACCAGTTGGTGGGTGAGATTCAGAGCGCCCTAAAGTAAGGATCCCCAGAAACAAACAATGGATGATGTACCTCTGTCGTAGTATGTGTCAAGGATCATTCTCTTCGCCGCGACACGGCATACAAGCCTCACCAAGTTAGCGCTGAAAGCGCGGTTCTTCGTTGATAGTAGAAGACTCGGGCTGCGACAGGGGTACTGTGGTTTAGCCAACCGACGCGTGCTATGATAGAGATATTAATACTGCTATTAGTATAGCACTTTTTGGCAGACATATTGTCTCAAGGAAGGGGGACTCCTTCTCCCAAAATCGTCTAAATGTATTGTTTGTTTCCCAGAATACTGTTTAGAATACCGGGGCTCTGGGTTTGTTCATCGGGTTGCCCTTTCACTGCACTAAATAAACGTTTGTATGGGTGAGGTGTGGAGCTCGTAACCTATTGTCCGGCTCATCTGTGCGTCGCCGTATTTGACAAACGTACGAAGCCAACCGCTACAGTAATATATCGCAAGAGTGTTGCTGCTGGTGCAGCTATTTCGCGAGTATCATTGAGCGATGAGCTTTCCGAGCCCTATGCCCTGTCTCACTCCGGATTTCAACATGGTTTTGGTGCAGAAAACTGTCACTCTCTGCACGGGGCCAAACGTTTAGGAGCATTGCACTGCTGTAGCTCACCCCTAAGTACAAACACCGTGCTTTTGCTGATGCGGAAGTTAGCGAATGTCAACCCGCGACGATCTTTTACAATCTCTGTTTGTGGTTACTCTTGCCCACAATGTGTGGTAGCTGGTGCGGATATTCGAACCTATCAACACGCGACGAGCTGTTCTGATTTCGTCTTCCATCCTGCTCCTGACTGCGATCTAATATTGATGGTGCCGACTGGTCCGGAAAGTACCCAAACCTCTCTAGAGGTGCTGTCCCCTCCTCTTTGATGTTACATGTGAACAAGTCATCTTTAATATGTTCACGACCATCAGCGCGCGACGAGAGCGTTCGTAAAAACACAAAATCCGGTAACCTTAAGTGATTTACAATTTGTTGTTACTGCTGTCACACAGAGATTCGTGACTATCAGCGCGCGACGAGCGACCATATGGGACGGGAAAACAGGCGAAGCCCTCAACACTCTGACGTCGAAGCGTTTGCTTGGGAATGAGGAGGCCGACATCACGGCTTTTTCCTTGGATCACCAGGTGCGTTGATGGCATCACACGTGCATCAATACCGATGTGCGTGTAGAGCCATGCTCCGGAAAGGTGCCTTATCTGCTTTTTGAGACTCCTCCCTTGAAGAGTATTCCTGCGTGTTAGTACACCTCACCCAAACGGTCACTCTAAAGAAAACCAAACGTGCACCCCGAAGACCAGACCCTCGGCCTAGGCATACATATGATACTCTTCAGACTGCAAAAAATGTATGACGTTCCGGCGAGTTAATGTCAAGGAGCCCCGTCATTCGGAAACAGTAATGGCGTAACGGGACTACCTAAGGCTATGGTTCGGGTCAGGGTTAGGCTAAGCACGCGTTTGATAGACGGCGGAGCTTTCGATCGCACGAGGCTCATGCTGCGATAGACGCGCTTTACGATAGAGGTAGCACTTTTTTTGTCTATTTTGTTTTCCGGATGCAGGGTCTTCTTAACCCGAAATTCAACGGAATGTCGTTCTTTCCTGGCAATCTGATTTTTTGTGTAGGCTACGTTTTTTTTCATTGGGTTCAACTTTTTTGTTTACTCACAATCCGGTTTTGTGTGGAATGTGCAGCTCCTCCATTGAGGAGCCTCGGAAAGCTAACAGTGCCCCCTTAATAGTACTGTAGCATGTTTCTATAGGGACATATTGTCCTTCCTGTCAAATATAGTTACGGTAGAGGTGCAATACTTGTTTTTCGGGGGCTCTTCACTCATTGACCTCCATACCTCACATCCCAAATCAACTGTTTTGTGAACTGACAGGGTAACCCGTTGAACAAACCCATGGCCTAGGTGTACGGAAAATCATATCGCCAAACAAGAATTACATTTTTTTTCCGACGGCGAAAATATCAGACCGCTAAACAAGCATGACATTCCGACGATTTAGGGTTAAGGAACCCCTCCCTGTCACTCAGAAACACGGTTAGCCAAAAAGTGCCATCTCTATCGTAGCACGTGTCGATCCTCAACCGTATGACTACCTTATGGCTAGACGCATTTCCTTGGTACGTTAATACCGCTGTGCTAACGTAGGGGGGGCACAATACAGATATACACTTCTGACCAAGGAATGCATCAATCAACACTCGACCCGAACCTCTACCCCCTTGAGTACAGGGCAACTAAAAACAAGTTGGAATGCTGGCTCAGTCTGTGTTCGTATTTGAGAACGGGTGTGCTTTACACTATTTCTAGTATAACAGCTTCGGAATTGCTTCCTTTGGTGTACTAGATGTCAGCCTGACTTATTTCCCCCCTGTTATTGAAAAGGCGTCTCGTGCTGTATTCCTGGTTGACAAAAGCTACGACGCACGCTAGTGTCTTGCACAAATTCCCGTCCGGTACAGGAGACGCCTACCACTAGATAGAGGTAGTATGTTTTAGCTGAAAAACATTTCCTGAATGATGGGGCATGCTAACGAAACATTGTCAATATGCATTCGTTTCTAGCAACATTGCTGGTTTGTATACCTAGGCCATGGGTTAGTTGCATCTCGTTTCGATTTCCAGTTTGCTTAAAAGCATGTTTTGTGTTTTGGGTGAGGTATACAGTAATACTTCTCAAGGATAGAGCCTCAGAAACAAAATGGTGCCCCTCTACTGTAGCAAGTGTCAGGACACCTCTTAACGATCATAATCAAGGTTCTTAGAAAGGCAGGTTGATATTTGCGGGAATGCAAATCGTCCGGGTGTCGTGGTACTGAAGATTGTGTAGAACCCACCCCTCTTCCAGAATGATAAACCCTACCTGAGTGTGTAATTCTGTTTCATACCTGTCGTCTTGCGATATATTGCAGTCTTGGTCTACGGTAGGCGGGGAAAACCCATCCCAACTGCGGAGGTCAAGCTCTACACATAACTCAAAGCCGGGCGTTGGACTATCCTGTCGGAGCAGCGGAATAAAACATGATATGGCCGTGCATATCGCGAAACCAAGAAACACGAAGTAACAAGGTAGCGACATTTGCTAGTGGCACCGAGCTGCTGATAACAGAAGCCCTCAAAAGTGACCGCCCTACCGTAGCCTTCATTTTGACAGCCTTTTCCCCAATTATGGTGTATGATTTGTATGCGCAGGGTCACAACCTGGTAGTTGGGGCCGACGCAGGACAAATGAGGGCGTATCGGTCTCACTGCGGCTCGCTCATCCGCCAGCTGGACCCCCATAACGGACCCGTAAACTGGCTTTCCTTTGCTTCAAGAAACAGCGACAAGTGAGTACCATATTACGGTCGGTCATGGCTGTTAAGTGCTGGAGCGCTAAGTTGGTTATTTTTCTTGCGCGTCTGCCCCGAATCGACAGGTGTCCGCTGCATAGCTCCATCTTGTGTGGAACGGGCCGGACTTTGAAAGGTCGTGCTACCGTAGATGGGGCCCTGTATTTTGTGGTGGAACATGTTTTACTTATATTATTTTGTGCTTTTTCGCGGAACTGTATGCACGCTTCCACGGAAGGAAGCAGATGGAAGCTTCCATTGAAGTCGGGAAAGCATCCATGGCAGCGGTAGGAGCTTCCATGCGAGTAGCATAAGTCTCGATGGTGGTAGTACCAATTGTTATGTAAGGTAGTATACTGACCGGACTATTCAACTGAGGAAGCGCCAACTTGATTCAATCCCATTTCGTTTGTTGTAATTTGTATAGCAATGAAATGAGTGGTATTCGATTAGTCGCTTGTCTTCAAACTCGCCTTTTTGTTGCTATTATAGGAGCACCGGCCACGACGTACATGGTAGGAGTAGAGGAAGACCCTAAAAAGCTCGATGATGTTTCAAGATATAGTGTACTGGTAAGGACCCATGGTAGGAGTAGAGGAAGACCCTAAAAAGCTCGATGATGTTTCAAAATATAGTGTACTGGTAAGGACCCAAACAAGACGCATAGTGACTTAGTCGCTGGAGTGAAGCACGATCGCCGTGTTGCAAGAAGACAATTCTAACGACTGGTGGTTTTGTCGTTCGCTATCGCAAAAGCACAACGCCGTCGCTGGGATCGCTGTATTTCAAGAGTACTATCATTACAGTGGTGGTCCCTCCATAGTGACGGTACAGGCCAGCCGGCAGTACTCCAGCTCTATTGTGGCAACCGGGCACAACTTCGCATACCGCCACTGCCAGTTGTCTGCATCGCTGCCAAGCGATTTCATAGGCAATATAGCGCACAATCGGCATTACTCAACTGATACTATAGACGGGCGTTTGCTTTTAAGTATCGATACTACTGTCGTTCCTGCCGTCCACCATCGCCGAACGACGCACGAGAAGCCCAAAAAACAAGAACGTACGCGAACACACCACGTACAGCACCGCCGCTCTAAAATATAACCGATTTATTGTTTTCCGGCTAGGTTTTATATTTCAGGAAGGGTATGTTCTACCTAATTGGTTAATGGGGTTGCCTGAACAGGCAGTGCCAAAACACGCCCAAGGGCTTCAAGACATAAGTAGAATTGGACGGACAATCAAGAAGCTTGGAGGTGAAGCGTAGAGTGAACCTCGGGTACCAGAAGAGCTGCAACGCCAATGACGTCGACGTGGTATCCGTAGGTTTTCAACTGTTAAGGTTGTATGTGGTCGTAGATTACCGTGGCTGGGGATGGTATTACGGGGCTACCGGTTTCAGCAACAACAAGGAACAATGTCTGTTGCAAGTCGTAAGAGAGAGAGACAAAATCCAGAACCCATCGATTTGGTGATGAGTGGAAGTGACGGTAGATTTCTGTCCCACTGGCATCTCCAGTGGCTCAGTTGGAGACCTCCTAAACCTTCTAAACGCTATCTTGCTGGTTCGAATCTCTCCGGAGTAAAAAATTGGCAACTTGCAGTGGAAAACAATACTAGAGACTTGCGGAAACAAATGAAAATCAAAGTGAAAAAGGTCAGGGGTGGTTCCCCAGAGGCGGGGGGTGTGCTTCCAGGTTATTTATATGAAAATATGAAGATTTTGTTTTTGATCAGGTGCTCTCGGCTGCTGTGCCTTCCAGTGAGCTCGAACCGGAAGACCTGCGCTTGGATTGCAACAAGCTTCGAGCTTCGTGCCGATCTACCACGCACGGTGCTCCACTACCCACCGCATTTCGCCTCGACCTGCTCCCTCCGCTTCCTCACCCCTACATCACAATTGCCAGCCGTTGTCACCGTCCTCCTTGCCGTCACCCATCTCTAGGATGGGTTGCTAGTTGTGTTGAGTTGAGTTGCGTCGTGAACACAATATCCATCTCCTCGGCTGCTCCTCTTGCCTGCCTATATTGAACCTGCCGTGCTGCTTTCGCCGCCACAGCAGTGTATCACCAAGCGACGATCGGTTGGAGGAATTGGCACGCCCTGTTGCTCAACGCTTTGGTAGCGAGTGGGCGTCTGCCCCAGCAACCATCCTCGCCGTGACCCAGCTTGAGAGGCTGTTTGTCATACTTGTTTCTCTCGTACTCGTACGAGTACCTGGTATATCCTCCCCTGCTCGCTGCTGATAAGATCGTGCACAATACTACTTTTTTCGAAGCCACAGCGGCACAAAATAACTCCTGGTTCGAGGAGATAGCGCGCCCTGTCGTCCTACGCAGTGGCGGCGAGTCGGCGTTCGCTTTTGTGGTGGTGCAGGCACCCTAATACCGCCTGTGTGCTCTGTTCCCCGGCTAAAACTTGTTGCAGTTTCCTACTCAGGGCTGGGAGCCATTTTTGAAGCCTTTAGCCTGATCAAGCAGTTGGTCAGGTGTTTTTTGTAGCCGTCAGCATATTTTATGCGGAGAGACTTCGACAGCGCCTGAGCAACATCATACCTGACCACTTCATTTTTTCACATTTTCGTTTTCCGAAACTCGCTACTTACTTCGCGAGTCAAATAAATTCGATCATTAATGTTGACGAGGGGGAGGGACGACTGAAATCCTCGTGCAATAAAAAATAAGGCAATCACCGCAGGACGCAAGGTGGAGATAAATCGTCTGTGCGTATCATACTTTCCCCATGACCTGTGTGACCCCGGCTGGTGCGTCTAAAACACGTAGTGCACAGGGTAAATGGGGCGAAAATACACACACAATGTTATTAACTCTGGTATGGAAAAATAACACCTTTGTCAAACAAGGTACCTGGCTGCACAGGCGAAGTTTGGCATTGATGCCCGACGCCGAGTCACTGCTCGTCACACAACAGCAGCACGAGTACAAAGCTACGACTCGCGGCCTTACATATAGAAACCAAAGCTGCGAATCGCCATGTACTCTTTCCACAAAAAGGACACAATACAAACTTATCCTTTGGCGAACTCGTACGATGACTTGTTTTTACTTTGGGCGAGATGCTGTGGACCTTGTATCTGATACGACTCCCCAGCTCCTGCCAGGCCTTTGACTCAACTGAGGCCGACCGCTCCGCCCTCGCAGTATCAGGGAGGCCTGGCGCTTGCGCGCACTTGGGACGCCGAGCCCGGCCAAGGTCGTTTGAAAAGTCATGCTACGGCGCATAACATAGAAATAGACCAAATATCGGAGGTTGAAGCTCAAAGCATTGTTCATATTATTCTCCTTGATCCGTGATTTTTTCTATTAATAAGCCCTTCTCTTCACGAGCGCACCACGGCGACACGCGACACGGGGGCATGCCTCTGCTTAACTCCCTCCCTCATCCCGCAAGTGACAAAATAACAATAACGTAGCGGCGCGCTAGTCCGCACTTACGACGCGAAGTGCGGCTCGTCTGGGCGACAGGAGCATACTTCAACTCCTCTGCTTTGAAGTATTCGCGAGTAATTACGAAATTGCGGCCATTTTGGTCCCTCATCGCCGCGACGACGACGCGTCTCCCCTAGTGCGCACCCAACTCTCCCCCGAACCATATCGTACAACAGGGTAGAACCGTCCAAGGGCGACGAACCCGCAAGGAAATCGTATGGAATTATAGTATTATCCATTGACACTTTCTGTGTACCTATTTTAGAAGCCAACGAAGTCGTTCTTCGGGTTTTTCGGAACATGACTGCTATATAGGTTCCTAACAGAAAAACTACAAATAGTCTCTGCCCTCAAGCAACATCGTTTGATAGTCCAAGCCCCGTTGCCCCATCGTGTCCCGAGGGCAACCGATCCCCCTTGCCCAATGCATAACCTCCTCGTTTTTAGCCATGTCAGCCGCTTCACAGGTTGAATAATCCCACGGGCCCCCCAGCGCTCGCGCCTACTGCAAAATGTCAAGCTCCGCCTCCTGCCAAATGTCAGCCTCCCAGGGACATCCGTCGTTCAGTACCCATTTCTGAATATCAAGCTTCTTTCTCTCGGCTTCCTGCCTACGAGCATCAGCATCCCATGGGCACCCTTCTGCGCGGGCCCACTTCAGCATAGCTAGGTGACCCTTTCTGGCTAGCTCGGAGGACGTGGTTTCGTCCCAGGGGCAGCCGTTCGCCCGTGCCCATTTCAAAACTCCGAACTGCCCACGGCTGGCGGCCCAGCTACAAGTTTGAGCATCCCAGGGGCAGTCGTGTGCTCGGGCCCACTGCAGTACATCCAGATGACCTGCCCGGGCTGCATGAAAACAAGTGCCTTCGTCCCAAGGGCAGCCGTTGCGTCGGGCCCATTTGAGGACCCCCAAGTGGCCCGCCTCGGCTGCTTCGCAGCAAGTACTACTGTCCCAGTCGAACCCATTAGCTCGCGCCCATTGGAGCACCTCCAGGTGTCCTCCCGCAGCAGCCGCGTCACACAAACTGCACATGTCGTTGTCGAAGGTGTGATGGCTAGCCCGCATCCATTCAAGAATGTGAAGGTGCCCGTTAGAAGCCGCATCATAACTGGCGTCCCCGGGCAAGTCGAACCCTTGCGCCACCATCCACTCGACCGTAGCGAGGTGTCCATTTCCGATAGCTCTGAAACAATAAGGTGGGTACCACGGACACCCTTGGGCCCTCGCCCACTGAAGCACTTCAAGGTGTCCTCCCGCAGCAGCCTGGGTGACAGTTTCTTCCCCCCAATTGGCACCGTGGGCCCTCGCCCATTGAAGCACCTCCAAGTGGCCTCCGGCCGCAGCACCCTCGCATGTCTTTTTATCCCATGGGCAGTCGTTACCGTGCGCCCACTGAAGAATGTCGAGGGGTCCGCCCCTAGCAGCATTTTTGCAAGTTTCGCTATCCCAAGGGCAGTTTTCAAAACGTGCCCACCTCAGGATATCAAGATGCCCTGAAAGGGCGGCCGCGCTGCAAGTGCTGCCGCCCCATAGGCAGCCGTTAGCGCGCGCCCACTTAAGAATACGGAAGTGCCCGCCTCCAGCAGCCTTCGAGCACGGTTCGCTGTCCCAAGGACAGTTTTCGGAACGTGCCCACTTCAGGATATCGAGATGCCCTGAACCGGCGGCCTCGCTGCAAGTAGAGCTGTCCCATGGGCAGTCGTTAGCATGTGCCCACTTCAGAATGTGGAGACTGCCTCCCGCCGCAGCCGCGTTGCACAGGACGTCGTGCCAACCGCATTCCACGCCGAGTACCCACTGGATCGTTTCGAGCTTATCCCTGGCGGCGGCGTTAGAGAAAGCTCGATAGTTTAACCCACATCCGCTCGAGTAGGCATACTGCAGAATCTCTACCCCGCAGTGTTCGGCGATGTGCATGCATAACGTCGATCACTTTCTCAGGCCGCCATCGAAGCTCCACTGCAGCTGAGACACAGAGGTTTCCACTGTGATGGCTTGCGTGGTTTTCGGGAGGCCCCCCCAAGCGGTTTCCCAATCTTTCGACACACCAGCGAAAAAAGCATGCTGGTTGGACAGTAGCTCCGCAACAGCGAAAAAAGCATGCTGGTTGGACAGTAGCTCCGCAAGCAAGGACATGACGTCTCCGTTGGTGGAGAGAGGGAATTCGGACCCAGAAGGTTGAAGCTCGGGATTCTCGCTGCCGCCTGGCATAGTGTCTCCGTTCCTGGACATGGACCAATCGACGATAGTTGGCAAAAGCGGTTTCGCGTTTGAGAGGCTTAGTCATTCCGGCCACATCGATCAGCAAACAATTCCACCAAAATCCAGCCTGAACTTGCACACCCATATATTCATCATCAATCCCGCTTATACTTCTCATCTTCTGGATAAGGCTTTATTGTCGGTGTCGTTAAAACTTCCCTCTGGTAAATGCCGTCGTTTGTTTGGCGTTGAGGGTTCCGTAGTCCCGCCGCATGTCCATTCTTATCGAGTTTGGCTAAATCGAGCACACGCCTGTTTTTGCTCCAAAATATGACGAAAACACACAAAGGGGTAGGAACCAACATGCTCTCTCCACTGCTACACCAGCACTTCTAACGAGCACGGAACATGCCCGGGTTAAGCAGGCCTCCGAAGTGACCGGTTTCGCGCATTTTACGTACAGGCTGGGCCAGCCATAAAACGGGGAATCCTTCCTAAAGTCGAATCTCGTTAACTACTTCGAGTTAGAACTTGAAAGTTGGAGGGGCTGACCGTGACATCACACTGCAGATGCAGAAAAATGAGGTATATAATAAATTTTGAAGATTGTTTTAATCCGACTCGATCTCGACGAGATATCGGCGAAAACATGAAAACACCAACTTTCTACACTAAATTCCGTAATATAATCGTCGTTCCCGATTCAGGCGAAAATAGGCGAAGACGTTACTAAGGACACAACGAGAAGATCGGTATAAGTTGCATTGCCCAATTCGTTGCCCATCAAGAGAAATGGCCAAAAAGGATTCCATACATTAAACAAGTATATTTTCGAGAAAAATAGCATTTCTGACACGCAACGCTCAGTTTTGCGATTTTCGATCTGAAATTTTAACCCCGTATGTGTAACGCACGTTCAAAGTTAATGGGGGCCGGACCAGTTTATTTATTTTTTTCAAAAAAGTTACGGTCGTTAATTATTTTTTCGGATTTTTCAATCGGTCGTATCTCTTGACGAAAAAGAAAGAAAAAAATGGTCCGGCTCTTAATCTGTTGTTTGTTGCATGAACAACCCCGTGTCAAAATCGCTCGTCCATGTGAGTAAGAATGAGCGCGGCGTAGCCAATCTCTTACATTTACATAGTCTGGGCTGTCCAGCTCGTAGCACTCCGAAATTATCCCTCTTAGTCGCCTGTCCTCCGAAGAAATGAGTGGCCCGACAAGCGTCAACAGGTCCTCCCAAGTATAGGAAAACCTCTACAACGTACCAGTACCGTAAGTATCCTATCAGTTTTTTCCCCAAATATATGTACTTAGTATAGAATCAACGGGATTGACTTTTCCACACCGTGCGGGGTGGTTTCCGATCGGCGACGTGCTCGTTTCCATTCCCGGTTCGTCGGAGTTGTTGTTAAAATCCGAATGACTTATGATACGGGGACGGTAGCTTATTCTCCCCGGGCTGCGCATGAAGCGTGATGTTGACACCAAGAGCGACTATAGCCGTGCGCCTGGCGCTCTACTCTTGGGGAACTCTTGGGGATAGACGGACGAGGGGACTCCACGACCTATGGCGTGCCCGCCAAACATGAGCTCATAAAATGTTGGATAGAGGCTAATTTACTAAGTACTGTATGTGTTGTGAGTTCAACAAGATACTGACGTGCCACGTTCTTGGGAGGCTTCTCCTTTCGCGATCTTGGTCCGAGGGTTGGCCATCGTCTGTGTGGAGTGCTCGCCGCTGGCAGAGAGGGGAAGCGTTCGCATTTCAGTGGCACCAACAAAAAAAATCGCGAAAGCAGCAACAACAGTACAGTTAGCAGTTGATATTTTTACAGCGACGGGGGCGACTATGAGGTATCTGCACATATATTGTTTCACGGGTCTGCAATGTTGTGCCGTGAACTGGTACTATCGGTGTCATATATACACATTCCCGCGCCATGATCTAAAGGGTGTTAGTACACGCCCAGACTTACTGACTTGTACGATCTACGTCATGCATAATGTGTAATGATACGTCCAGGGTGTGCGGATGTTTGCGTTGGCCGGCACAATGAGGTCATCCAGCCGCGTCAAATATATCGACTTGTCGCATGTCGTAGGTGGCGGCAGATATATTTTAATTTGTTTTTTCAGTCTCCACGAGCGGTGCCGCCACCGGTGCCTGTACCGGAATTTGCAAGGTTATGTTCTGTAGGGTTTGTGGATTTCGGGTACGGGTACGGAAGTCTTACAGAACTTACAGAAGTTTCGGGTACGGGTATGGAAGTGTCACAAAACTCACAGAAGGTCCAGGGTTTGTGGCACAGTCGTACAGAGCTCACAGAAGTTCCGGGCAGGTATGAATCATGCTGTACCAGTACCCCGGGTATTGTGCTACGGGCTTACAGAACTCACATAAGTTCCGCGTACGGGTATGGCCGTCATACAGAACTCACAAAAGTTCCGGGTACGGGTATGAAAGTGTAACAGAACTCACAGAAGTTCCGGGTAGCGGTATGGATGCCTTACAGATCTTACAGAAGTTCCGGGTATTGTGGCAATGGGCGTACGGAGCTCACAGAAGTTTCGGGCAGGTATGAAACTTGCTGTACCCGTACCCCGGGTATTGTGGCAAGGGCGTACAGAACTTACGGAAATTCTTTGTAGGTTAATACCCGGTTAAATACCCCGGGTAATTACTTGGTCTTAGTGTAAAGTAGGAAAAAAAATTGGCGCAAAAAAAATAATTATTAGAATATTACTTACTTTCATAATAACCAAAAATAAGTATTTTATAACTTGATTTTAGAATGGAACGCATTATTACAGAGTTTATCCACGATTTTCCCTATATTTCCGGTCGAAATGTCTTTCTCTCACGGAAGTTCCAGGTACGGATGGAAAAGTGTCACAGAACTAACAGAAGTTCCGGGTGTTGTGGCACAGCCGTATCATACATAACTCACAGAAGTTCCGGGTACGGTACAGAAAGGTTGTACCCTATTGTGCCACAATCTTACAGAAGTCACAGAAGTTCCTGGTAAGGGTATAGCGTTCTTACAGAACTTCCAGAAGTTCTGGGTACGGGTACGGAAGTCTTACAGAACTTACAGAAGTTCCGGGTACGGGTATGGAAGTGCCACATAACTCGCAGAAGTTCCAGGGTTTGTGGCACAGTCGTATAGAGTTCACAGAAGTTCCGGGCAGGTATGAAACATGCTGTACCCGTACCCCGGGTATTGTGCCACGGGCTTACAGAACTCACAGAACTTCCGGGTACGGGTATGAACGTCATACGGAACATACAGAAGTTCCGGGTACGGGTATGAATACCTTACAGAACTTACAGAAGTTATTTGTAGGGTACTACCCGGGTAAATACTC
Source organism: Alaria marginata (assembly GCA_037833945.1). Classification (NCBI taxonomy): domain Eukaryota; class Phaeophyceae; order Laminariales; family Alariaceae; genus Alaria; species Alaria marginata. Next base: position 25,195 of record JBBMKB010129722.1, read on the forward strand.
CCGGTATAGTTTTGTGAGTACCCTACAGAACACAACCTTGGAAATTTGCACATACGCGGACAGCACAGTGGATTCAGCTCAAAACGCATTTTGCTGAGGGCTATACACACGCGCCAACACCCAAACGTCGGGATGGGACTTGGGCACATAGTTGTGCATACACAATGACAAGTTCCACGATAAGGGTAGCGAATTTAGACAAAGACGATCATCTCTGAAGAGGCTTCCCAACTAAGGAACTACCGTCGAAGTGCCTATTAAGTTATACTATAGTTTAGTGATATGGCAGCCGCTACGCCAGCGGGGCCGGTACAGACAACTCGTCAGAGGAGCCTCCGGGGACCCAACCGGCCAGCGGAGACTCCGGGGACACATAAAATAAACCTGTGTTACCTCCCCAACATAACAGCTCTATGGCGATTCCAGGCCAAAGAACGGGTGCCGCCCCCGTGTGCGGATATTGGGCAGTACGTATATGCCTAGTGCGCAAACCTACACACGGTGCTACCGCTGTACACACTTTCGGGGATATATACGAAGCATCGCCGTATTCCCGGGGACAAAATAAATCCATTCCCGGGAGGAGAGGAAAAGCGTGGCATCCCTAAGAAAAATATATCACTGCTGTACGAGCAAGCATGAACAGCATGTACCCAGTACACTTTACATTGTGTACGACATACGTCTACATTGACATACTGCAGCAGCAGCAGCAGTATAACCGGCAGTACCTATAATATACCCGGGGAGTATTCGACGCCATCCTCCGGAAATTACCCCTTCGAGTCATTTCACGGTAGGGGTTGCACTTCTTTGAGGTCAAACGTTCCTGACCGGTTGAGCTCCTGGAGTGAGAAACTACCTGTTGGTATGATCATTTTACGAGTGCATTTGTTTCAGGACTAGCTGATACAAATGTTGATCGGGTTGCGCGAACGGAAATCTTGGAAGTCATGTTTCGGGTGAGATATTGGGCTCCACATGGCAGGAGCTCCGAAACTTTCTGCTGCACACCAACCGTGGGATGACTCCTTCCTGAGAATAGAAGAATAAAAAGGGGGGAAAATATTAAAATAACCGGTACAGTATAGCTCTTGAAAAAATGAAACCGCACACCCCCGGAGTTAATATATACACACCCCATGCCGGAAATCGATATTTCGACGCCCCCAGCCTGCCGGGGTTGGGGGTGACGCCTGGGTGTCCGCTGAGGATTGCGAGTGCTGCTGTGGCAGGGGGCCGTGGCACGGCCGCGTACTCTCAGCAGGTAACGTGGCGTCCGCCCGATGCAGGTGGTAGTTGAATCGTTCCTGGTATGCTTTAACACAGTCATACCCGAAGGACTAAACGACGTCACTACTATGAAGGTGGTAGTAAGGTTCGATGTACGTACATAGGTGCGTAGGCCATAGAACGATTCATCTGGTAACGCTGTCGTTTCAACTAAAGCCAGGTTTGTGGGTGATGTTAAGAGCTCCTAAAGTGAAGAGCCTCATCAATATTGGGTGCAATCCGACCGAACCATGCGTCCATGCCAATCGTGGCACGCTGCCGCAGCAATGTACAGTAGCAAGCATCTCCAAAATGCTGATATCCTAGCAGCAAGAGAGGATGGTATCAGCAGTGGTGCGTCCCTAAGTTCTTAATTCACCAATACTACGCTCTACGATCTCCTGCTGTTCGAGTTATGCTGTATTTACAAGGTGCAGGCACCGGCATCGTCTCCGCACAAACACTGAATTCAAAATGTGTCCCAAAATGGGAATGAAGCGAGGGACAATCTTCGCACCACGGAACCAGATCGCATTCTGACACGTGCAAAAAATGCTACACCGCTGTGCTGCCGCTGCTAGAAACAGCACAATAGTAGTATGTACCTGGTTATTCGCAGCAGCGCAGGCCCGAGCTTTGGAGCTAGCCGAGAAGGTCTCTTCTACCGTGGTTTGCCAACACCACGCCATGCATCTTGCCGTACAAGCTACGCTTCCGGGGTTCGGCAGTGTCCATCCGGCACCAAAACACGTGTGTCCGTGCAATCATCGCGCCATACACGACTCTGCTCTCATAATGCTGTGTTCGATGCTAGACAGTCACTCATAACCAGTAGAAGCAACAGTGATTGATACTACAGTAGCAGCAGTGTCGTCAGCATACAACAACGCATTGCTGTATTTTGCTGCGCCAGTGCGCGTCATTTATTAGCATCGGCCATCAACGGATCGTTTTTATACTCGTATATACATAATTACCTGGTATTTGGCAAAAGTTAAGCCTTCTAACGCATTACAATCCCATTGTTTTGGCTGCTTCCAAACTTTATCTCGGAACATTCACGTTCATATCTAGCCAGCTAGCCTGGCATGAAATAAGTGTACTGCTCGAGGCTCTGGATGAGCGATTGAAAACGCAAACTGTCCTTTCATACGATCACGAGCTTAAAGCTGGGATTGGAGTACCCGTCAAGCACTGAGCTTATACGCACCGTCAGGTCTGTGTTTTTCTGCGAAACGATTACGTTAACATCAAGTCAGGCATATGATACCTGGTAGCTAATAGGCGACATCATTTTCGTCGTCAAATTAGTGGATGGATACTTCACAACGCAAAAAGTCCGCACACATTCAGAGGCTCGCTGCTTGCTATCTTTGACATGTCCACTCACATAAGTCAGCAGTACTGCTGCCCTGTGCTGTCACAACTCAAGATACTGTTCGAACGATCGCACGGGCATCCGAACAATCACCAGCTCGCTGCTGCCTTTGGGTTGTACAAGCGATTACGTAAGTCTGCAGCAGCACTGCTACTACTGTTGCCACAACGCCAAATACCGCTCAAACTATCACCAGCTCAACGTCACCGTTGGCTTGCACGAGTGATATCAGCTGCCTGGAGCAGTACAGCAGTACTGCGGCTAGGGCGCACCTCTCAAGGCTCGGGTAAGACACGAATATACTAGTTTTAGCGTTGGTCCCGCTCCTGCTGCCGCCGCTCTAGTGGAGCCCCCGTTATTGCCATAGATGAGATAGTTCGGTTTTGTCCTGTGTCCCCTGCTTTTCGCATTTGTTTTCAAGTTACTCATATTCTGCTCTAAAGCCTGCCCCCCAACCCCCCCCCCCCCCTATCCGGACTGAATTTCCCCGCGCTGCTGTCTTTAGCTGATGTTTTCCCCATCCGTTTTTTTTGCTGTATATATGTGCTGTATGTATGTAAACAACAACAATAACAGCAGCAGCAGCAGCATGCTTTCTCTTCCTGCTTGCATCTGGTACTCCTGCTGAGGATACTGCTGCTGGTAATGTTGCTGTTGCCCTGATACTGCTGGCTCTGCTGATACATGTTACGTACATATAAACGTTCATGGCACATACACATACACGACCGTGGAAACAAACATACAGGTACATACACGACCGACTGGCGCACAGAAGTGCTTCGTATGGCTATGGGCTTTGCCTGCTGTTCTTTCTCGTGTCTATGGTATCACGTTTTGTATGGCTTTGGGCTTCGCTTGCTTCACTTGCTCGTATGATACGACCAGACGGGAGCACGATCTGAATGTCCAACAGAACTGAAGCGCAGCAAGGATATATATATTTGATCAATAGCAGCGGCAGCACACCAGCAACAGCAGCAGCACACCGACAACGACAGCAGCATTCTGTAGCCACACGAGCGACAACATCAGCAATACCACAAATGTTAACAACAATGTTATCAGCAACAACAACAACAGTGCTACTACTGCAATAGCACTACTACTGCTGTAGCAGCACACTAACAGCAACCACCTCAGACGCTTCTTATAACGTATGTCACTGGGACCGGCGTGCTGAGCTTTCTGTGCTACAGGTAAGCTTTTTAGACAGTCGTGCGCGATTGGGCAGCACAGTACATCGGAATCAGGGTGCCAAGTCAAGTGGGAGGGAGCAGTGGGGCCAAGATGTCAAGCGTGAGCAGGGTGCTACGTGTAATCAGAGTGTGAAGCGGGGTCGGGAGGTCAAGGGGGAGCAGGGTGCCACGTGGGGGCAGGGGTGGTAAATGCGCCGACTCGGGTTGTATCACTCCTTCATTGTACAACAGTGATCTCATTTCACAGCAGTCTACGTCAGCGAGCAGTTCTGCTGTAGAGATAGAAACGGTCCACTTACTCAAAGGCGGCATACATGAACGCACCTGGTGGATCACTTGGAGAGAGCTCGCTGGTTGTCGGTTTCATAAACAGGGGCTCAAGCTGTTGGTGTAGCTGGTACGCCTAGACCTCGTTATCTGCCACTCGTTTGATACACCAGCGTTGCACCCCTCAGAAACTGACAAAATCGGCGCCTCAAAATCGCAGGCGTTCTGGCTTATTCGGGGAAATATATTTTTCATCCCCTGTCAAAAAGACATCCCGCCTGCGCTGAGATCCCACGTTCTACCGAGCGCTGCACGGCCTATCCCTGTCTCGGAACAGCACCACATGAAAGAGTGGCCTGGAAACGTATAGGCTAGCCTTGTGCACGATCTGCGAGCTTGGGTTTGCTATTCTGACTGCAGGAATTCTAATTTTTGTCTCAGCTGAAAAGCTACGAGCCGCCTTGAGGAGGGGTGATTTCTCCGCTTGGTAAACACCGACCTTCACGCGAGTAGTCGCGTCAATGAACCTTTATGGATTTACGCGAAACTCTCGCGGTGCAGAGATATGGAAGCAAGAAAGACTGGCATACCTTGACTAGTAACGTTTAAAAGAGAAACGAACAACACAACTTACGTGTGTGTGAAAGTACGCCTAAAAAATACCAGATTTTACGTTTTAAATGACAGTTTTTTAACAAAAAAAACGGGTTGATTTTTGGGCGTACTTTCATGTAACAGTCTTCTTGTAGCCTGAAGCGCCTCTCACATTATGCAGGGTAGACATTTCTTTCCTGTTCCCTTACCTTTACACTGCCAAAAAATCGCATCATTCCGTGTACGAGGTTAAGGGACGTGACAACTCGCGTGAAAACCGGGTTTCCAAATAATATTAAATCGTACTGGCTGGCTCACCGTACGCAAACCACCCGCAAACTATCGGAGAGACAAAATATATTAAAAGTTCAAATTTGAAAACAACTGTGCAAACCAAATGCTGGAAGCACAAACCCAACTTTCAGCGACGTGGTCGCGTCCCTTAATCGACATAAAATTATTTGCCGTTTGAAGGAGTGCTAGAGGTACCACTAACGTACACGCTTGCACCCTGTAAATTTTTAGTTATGTTCAAAACAACAGCAATGTGTGTTGCGGAATTAATTACGGAATTTCCCTGAGGAACGGAGGTGTGGTTCCAGTCTCTCGACTGAGTCCCGATTAAAAGTATATCGGGAACTTTGTGAGGGGTGCAACACCGGGGGATACCTCCTTTCACGTTTTCGATGGGAGTTCCACATTTCCCGCGGAGGCCACACACAATGAAACGTCTACCCTATGCTCTGTTGCTCTGCGGCATGCCGCATTTATACGACGCCAGAAAACACCCGCCCATCAGATGAATTGTGAGGCTGATTTCCTTGAAAACGGGAAAGGCGTAAACGTTTCTCGACGAGATCTTTCAAAGTCCGCTAATTATGTTGCGTGCCTTGGTCTTCTTTTAGAGGAAATCTGGCCAGAACATCGTCACAGGGTGTGTTATCTGGTGCTACGTGAGTAATTTTTTTTTTGTCGACACGTTTATCGACGTCGAGGGCCCATCCAAAGGAGGGTTTTGAACCTAAACACGAAACACCAACAAAACCGAAGCTTACTCATATGTTTTATGACCCTGCGGTAAACCCGAGGTCCAGGCTTAGGGTCGACCTTCACGAAGAGTTTATCTCACGTTTTTTACCAAGTTTTGTTGTATTCCGTATATTCTAGGGGAAAAATGGAAAGAAGCAGAAAAAGTTCAACCCCGAAAAAAGTTTTTAGGTATTCCTTGTGTTTTTTAGGTTTCTAGGTATAAGGGTGTAGAGGATCGGGCAGCCGCACCGTGCAACTCACAGCCTGTCAACGCCTCACGAGCACTCAAGACTAGGCCGGGTGGTCCCCAAGATACTTTCAGGCCATGACGGGGCGCAGAAGGTGCAACTGCTTTCTGGGCTCCCATGGTCGAGTTGACAAAGTGATCGCGCCCAGGTGACCGACCGACTGAGCTCGCTGAGGGCAGTAGCTGAGACGTTTGTCGCGTTAGTCGTTGAAGCGCGACGAGTTGGCGATGGATTTCAACCCTCAAGTCACCGTCTAGTCGTCTGCCCACGAGTCAGGCCGACTGTAGTGGGACCACCACACGGATGGTTTCCGATGGTGCTGCTTGTCTAGTGTCCATTCTATGCTGGGTGGACGATTGTTGCGCGAGGCAGCTAGCTGCTGCAGTTGTGCTCGTTAGGATTCTTGTGTTGTAATGCTAAGTTTGGGTAAGCCATTGGTTAACCTTTGGCAAGTTGTCATACGGACTAATACCCCACTAGTTCGTTAACAAATGGCATTGCCGACAGACCATGGATTTTTGTGTCGTGAGTTGGAATTTCACGTCTCACAGGTAATAAACTTTCGTAACTTTCACCATGTCGAACTTACAAAATACTCTCCACGGTATGCATAATATTCCTATGGGGAGCACAGCGAGGTGGAGGACTACGAGTTTTGTGCGTACGGAAGAATTGGAACCACACTCATGTAGATCATGTAGTGGGTTATACGTACGTACAGACCGTGTGACCCTGTCACTTGTAGGTACCAGTTAGACCGAACGCCACCTCAAGGAAGTCGTGGGTTGCGCAGACGAGCAGACGACAAGCAAAGGACTTCCAACCCGTCAAGCTAACAGTGTGGGGAGGAGTTCCCGAGACCGTTCTTTATTGCCGGACACAAGGCGGTAGTCCAGGTCAGGAGTCTCACGGCTGAGGAAAATACTCTCCACGGTATCCCCAGAAAATGGGACCGCATGGATATTGACACGTCCGCCCGTGGATCCGACTAACCTGCTATCCCGCCGTTCCAGGCGGGGGGGGGTGTTATAAGGCTTAGTTTGGGTAAGCCATCGGTGAATTTTTGCGAGTGGTCAAACGGACTAACACCCCACTAATACCTTAACAATTAACACATCTTCGAATTTGGGAATTATCGAATTTTCAGCAAAAAGTGAAATTTCATACGAATCGAAAAGATCAACCCCAAGTCGTGTAACTTCTGAGATCGATGCCATAAGTTCAAATTTTACAAGAGACTATTGCTTGCAAATCGACAGGTCAAAAGCGCGAGAGTGGTAGTTGGCAAATTTTGACGCATATCGACGAACACTAAGAAAAAACTAAAAACTAGGAATGCTGAACCCTATGGGCGATGAAAATGAAGGCTAGTACCTGTGGGGCGAAGGAACGATACCTGCGACCACGGCTTGTCCAGAACGTCGCGGAGGGTTAAACCTCGAATAACAATCTTTGTAGACGGTCCGCGGGGCAATTCCAATCAATTATGAATACTGGGTGGTTCTTTCGTTTCCGTATTGGGAGGAAAAACTGGATAAAAAAAAAGCACAACACGCCCGGACGGGTCTGCTCTTGCCGAGCGGCCGGTAGTTTGTGGTGATAGTTGAACTGTTGCTCAAGCACAGTTTCAGTAGCGGATCCGAGGGTTGCCGTGGTGGTGACGGGGGTTTGAGTTGCCGGCGTTTTTCCTGCTGGTGGTGATGTGTGAACATGGATGTGTGTGGTTTTTTTTCCAGAACAGTTGGTGTTCTGCCCATTGGTGTGCTGCAAGTTCTGTTGTTTAGTGCTGCGACGACGAAACCGATTACTGGTTCATCGACTGCCGCATCGATATTTATTTCCTCCAGTAGGATGTGCTGGGTTTCGCGAATTGGTTGTACTTCAAGAACGTTGAAGGCTTTTTAGCCAGTGAATAGCGTCGGACGGACAATCAGGAGGTGTAGCTCAGCGTAAACCTCAGTACTACTGTAGAAGAGTGGGGTTGAATGAGGATTTTTCCGTGAAATCTCCATCATGTAGTAACTGCATAAGGCTGGGCGGACCGCCGGCACTCCCACATACCACACACGTTATTACATGTCGTTTGGTAAAGGCATGAGAGATACAATGTACAGAGTACACGACACCTACCTACTAAAAAGCAGCTGCTAAAAAGAAACAAGGTAATACGAAAGCCAAGGTGAGATTGACAGAAACATAAGAAATTCGGGAGCCATTATACTGAAGCTATTTTAGAATGCACCCTTTCTCAAATAAAGAATCCAGCCTATGCCAGCACTCCTGTTTCTTGTTTGGTGTCCGATACTGTTGGAGTGCTGTACACACAAATAAATATGCCTCGTCTATACGCAGCAGCAGCAGCATCAAGCCGCAGTTCGTTGATATGTACTTTGAACCAGTCATAGATCAGTGTATCATACGAGTAAACTAAACCTTTGCCAGCACTCCTGTTTCTTGTTTGGTGTCCGATACTGTTGGAGTGCTGTACACACAAATAAATATGCCTCGTCTAT
>JBBMKB010129723.1:5676-19637 GCA_037833945.1 Alaria marginata
AGTTGGACAAGGGTTCGTTTCACCCCTTGTACCACGTGGTTTTTCAGCAGCAGCAGCAGCAGCAGCAGCAGCAGCAGTTACCGCAGTCCTCTACGTGTACCGGTACTACTGCAGTAGCAACATGTACAGACATTTCATGCCCGCACTTTTCTAACTAATCAATTTTTCTCGATATCGTATGAATACTTCCCAATATACACTGTGTAGAATGCAGAGTTGAATACTGCGACAGTAGCAATATCCTATGAATACTACCATAGTACTTTGTACCATGGGCAAATACCGGGTATACTGTTGGAGCGTAAACTACAGAGATGACAGCAACCCGTACCATTACGGGGGACCATAGTCAATAGGGACCTTCGGGACACACAAAAACCGATATATTGCCCTATTTTTACTAACAATATTTGGTCCTATTTACTATGATCCCCCGTAATAGCTCAAGTACTGTACTGCTCCGCCGGTAATACCCCGCAGTGAATGTTTGGTGTAGAGAGCAAGGAAAGGGCCAAGGGGCGACGGATGGTTCAGTCCGAGATGCCCACACGGTGGTCATAATTCTCCCTTTGTTTTACAGTTGAACGGACTACTGTACTTTCGCTGCATGGACGCGGAGTGACGATATCATCGGCACTACCCACACAGGTAGGTCTCACTCAGCCGATGGATGCAATTTTCACGATTTTCTGTCGTACGCTTTCTGCCCTCTACATCAACAAAAAACAAACGCATCGAAAAAATTCAACACCTACAGCAGGATCATGTATATAATACGTCGGCCACTTCAGGAACACAAAATGCCGCACAGATAGATACGCAGAAAGCAAGCATATCTTTCGCAGCTCGCCCCTCAAGGAAAATAGAACGCCACACAAAACACACACGCCAACAAATCCTCACCGTTTGCAGCTCCTCCAAGTGGTTGCGGCAGGCATCGTTCTCCTGCCCAGCCTCTTTGAGGGCCCACAGAGCCGTCTCCAAGTCCCTCTCAAGGCTCCTCCTGTTCGCCGAGGACGCAGCAAGGGACGCCTGCGCAACCTCCAGCTTCCCCTGCACTTTATTCCTCTCCGTTACCACCGCGGTCAAACTCTGGCCAAGCTGCACCCCAACCCCCTGGATATCAGCCAGCTCCTGCATTAGGTTGGCGGTGGTCGCATTACCCGCGGTATAGCGAGCCCCGATCTCGTCTAGCACCGAGAGCAGCCGCGCGTCCTCCGCCTCGCGCTCCACGATACCATTTTCATGCTCGGCGGCAGCCGAACTGGCCTCCTCTAAACGGCCGTCCTTATCGACGAGCTCGGCTTTCAGCCGCTCCACCTCGGCGTCCACTCCCTTCATGCGCGTCTCAAGCCCCCTAAACAGGGTCGAAAAATTGTTCGCCTTCATGAGGGCGGCCTCGTGGGACTCTCTCAGCGCCTCGAATTCCGCGGTAACCGTCTGCAGCTTCAACCTCAAGTCCTCCGCTTCTTCCGAGTAGCCGTGCGCCGTCGCGGCAGCCTCCTCGCTAGCCGCAAGCCGCTCCTGAAAAATCGCGCTTTCGAGCGCCGTCTCCTCCAGCTCACCACGCAGCCTATCCCGGTCGGCTACCGCCTCATTGCGGCCGATCTCCACCTCCTCCAACGCCTTCTCCAGCCTCGTCCCGCTGGCGGCACTCTCAGACAGCCTCTCCTCCAGCTGGCGTCGCTCGAACACGACAGCGGTAATTCGCTCATCCGCCGCTGAGAGCCGCTCCTGCAGACCGGTGCACCGGATAAGAGCACCGTGGAGGTCGTGCCGAGCCCTATCCGCGTCCGCGGTTACCTCCGAGATGGTCATCTCCGTAGATTCCAGAGCCGACCTCAGCCGGTCGCAGGTGGTCTCGGTCTCGCAGAGCTTCGTCTCAAGCGCCACGAAGTCGGCGGCGCCAGTGTCAAGATGGGCAAGCGCCTCGATAAGCTCTCGCTTCACCGCGACGTTCTTCGCCTCGCGCAGAGCAAGCTCCGCCTTCAGCCGCTCCTCCTCCGCGCTCCACTCGTCCAGGCGGCACTGTGCGCCCTGCAACTCTCCCTCAAGGCGCTCCACCTCTGGCCGGACGTCCGCGAGGGATGCCATGAGCACCCGCGCCTCGGACGAAGCTCTCGCATACTTTTCGCCGACCTTCTCCAAGTCCCTCTTCAGGACCGCGCACTCGTCGCGACTCGCCGCCAATTCCTCCTCGTACTCGTCCCCGTCCTCCACCGAGGACGCTAGGCGAGCCTCAGCGAACCCTAGCGCCTTCCTAAGCCCCATCGCGTCCGTCACGCTCTCCTCCAGCTTCTCCTCAAGGGCACGCCCTTGCACAAACGCCGCGCACAGCCTCTCCTTCGCCTCCTCTCGCTCCGCCCACAGGGCCGCGCAGTCTGCCTCGCTGCTGCGAAGCCTTTCCTCGGACCGGATGGCCTCATCCGCATACTCAACGCCCTCCGCGAGGGCGTCACCCAGCCTCTGCTGGAGAGCGGCAACATTCTCGACTGTTTCCGCCATCGCCCCTTCCAGCCTCTTCACGTTTTCCTCCGCCGAGATTAACTTTGACCGCGCGTCTTCCACCTCTCGCTCGAGACGGTTCGCCTCCGGCTCACTCGCCTCTAGCCTTCCCTCGCTGGCCTCGAGCCTCCCCTCGAGCGAACCGCCGCGTCTCTCAGCGCCGGAAAGCGCCTCGCGGGTCGAGTCCAACTCCCGCTGCACGGCTTCAGTGTTGGCCTTCTCCTCACACAGCGCTCGCTCTAGCCAAACCTTCTCCGCGCACGAGGCCTTAAGGCTGGCCTCGGTTTCCCCCAAACGGGCTTGCAGCTTAGCACGGCTGGCCTCCACGGCAGACAGCCGCTCCCCCTCGGCAGCAGCCTCCTCGACCGCGCCCTCAAGCGCAGCTTTCGCCGAAGCCAGCTCACCCTCTAGGCCTATCGCGTCGACCGCCAACCGACCTCGTTCCTCGCGGAGCGCCTCAGCCGTCTGGAGCAGCTCCCCGTTGCTGGTACCGCTGGCCTGCAACGCACTCTTGCACTCTACCAGCTCTGATTCCAGCTTAGATGACAACGTTTTCAGCAATTTCGCCCCCGCCGCCGACGCGGCCAATTCGTCGCCTTTAGACTCCGCCTTCTGCGAAGCCTCCTCCGCGAGTTTGGCGCTCCGCTCAACTGAAGCCCGCGCCTCCGCAAGCTTCTTCTCGCCGGCGACAATCGCAGCCTGCAGCTCAACAACGCGGAGCTTAAGCTCCCCCTCCCGCTCGCGCGCGGCGTCAGCCTCCGCAGTAAGCTCCTTCTCCTTCTCCGAGAGATCCTTAACTTGCGCCCTTAGGGACGCCGTTTCCGACTCAAGCTCACCAATCCTCTGGGTGGATGCTCCGCGCGCTTCCTCGAACCGCTCCTCACCGGCCGCTGTCGCGGCCCTCAGCTGGACCACTTGAAGCTCGAGCTCGTCCTCACGGTCACCCACAGCGGCGGCCTCCGCCAAAAAGCACGCCTCCTTCTGAGAAAGTTCCTGGATGCGCCCCTTCAACGAAACCGTTTCAGACTCGAGTTTGCTGGTCTCCTGCATAGATGCGCCGCGTGCCGCTTCAAACCTCTCCTCGCCGGCAACAGTTGCAGCCTTCAGCTCCACCACGCGAAGCTCGTACTCCTCCTCCCTCTTGCTGACAGCAGCAGCCTCAGCCGTAAGCTTAGCGGTTAGCTCCTTCTCCTTCTCCGAGAGCTCCTCGATGCGCCCCCTCAACAAATACGTTTCTGACTCAAGTTCATCGCTCCGCGTTTGCAGCGCGGTGCGCGCGCCCCCCGCCTCCTCCGCCGCCCGACTAGCCTCCGCGATCTCCTCGGCGAGGCGCGACGCCGTGGCTTCCGCGACCTCTACCCGGGTGGCATCGGTGTCGACTGCTGTTGTTGCTGTCGAACACTTGCGTTCCGCCAGCTCGGCTCGCTTGAGGGCCTTAGTGGAGTCGGCCTTGGCCTGCCGCTCGCTCTTTGTCAGAAGAACCTGATAAATAAATAAAAAGTGCGAATATATTAGATGGATGGACATGATCGATGTCCATTGTCCAATATGCCAAAGACCGCATGGAGGTGCATCGAGATAGCATGTTCAATGTTCAATGTTCAACAAGGAACGCGTGGAGGCGAGTCGAGGATGGGATGGAGGGGGGCCTCATATAATACGGCGACGGGCAGTTCGGGGAGTAAGGGGCATAATGTATACACCTCAATGTTACGGAGTCGTATTTGTATGAGCGAATGCGAATTTATAATGTTAACGGCGCCGAAAAACAAGGACTCCTTTCGAACAAAAATGCTAGGTGACACGGAAAACACTCGCTTTCAAGGGTGTATATAGGGTCGAGTGTCCCACACTAAAAGCAGGTTTTTTTAATTAGTGTGGTGTCAGTCAAGGCAGCATAGGGCAAAGTTAAAATAGTGATCTGTGACACAAGGGGTGAAAGTGCTGTCTCCTGACATCTTCAGTCTTTGCGTTCGACTTGCCCGGGGCGCAAAGATATGATGAGGGTGTCCGCGATACTACTGGGATGTTGAGGTTTCCGCTGAGCAGTGGCGATGGCCGGCGCTGGGTGGCAGTAGCGTAATATATATGGCGCAATACGACGGAGCCGTATTGTATGTTTTACCCGCATCCCGCGTACAGGTCGACAGTCGATGGCTCTGCGCTTCACTCTATACGATTCGTTTCTTAGTTCAACCCGATTTTTCTGTACCGAAATAAGGTCAGAGTCGAAAAAATGCAGGGCGCATCTCCTTCAAGTCCTATAACAGAACTGTAGCACTAGTTTTGCAAGCCAAACGAACACGGTTCGCGCTTACGCTCTCACGGCCTCCGGGTGGGATCAGGTCCGACCGAACCAGAAGCCTAAGCCCTAACCTAGCCCGACGTTATAGGGCGTGGGATCAGGGTGTGGGGTGGGATTAGGGTTGGCCAATCATAACAGAGGTGGGGTCTATTGGAGTTGGTCCGACAACGCTATTTCACCCTCAAACACTAAGATATATTAAAACCCTGAGAAGGCTTGCAATTTAGTCCTGCAGTTCTCGGACTGCAAGGAGGTACGCTCCGAAAAAATGCCAGAAAATAACTGATGACTACGGCATCGAGCACACGAAGCAGCAGTCGAGGTTCCTCTATAGTGCGGGTATGTGCCAAGCGATATCACCCGCACTATATCGGGCATCCGCACTATATATAATTGGGAAACATAAGGGTTCTATTAATAGTATGGGCGGCAACATTCGTGCCAAGCGATTTCACCCACACTATACCGGGCACCCGCACTATTTAACCCGCACTATAGAGGGACCTCGACTATATGTCGTTACGCAGTATGATTCGAGTATATACCAGAATACGGAAGGCGTCCGGAGTGCAACGGAAGGAGATACAAGACACGATATAACAACAGCATGACTAATGACGATACTTGTATGTGACAGTGCTGCATGCCCCTCGTAGACGGGTGACAGAGTAACAGCAGCAATGCACTCCCCGTTGTTTATGTTTAGGTATACTATTTGATGTTAAAACCTACTGAGTGTTCCAGAAGGGTTGGTTGGTTGGTTCACAGCAGTGTGTGTGTGTGTGTGTGTGTGTGTGTGAACTGGTATTTTCACCCATCTACATCCAGCACAACCAGTGTCCGCGCCGATGCCTCCTACTAAAGGGGGGACGAGCTCTGCTGTGGTCACAAACTACTTGCAGACAGAGATATACTTTGAGAATACAGCTGGGTGATTTGGCCATGCAACATGCAATGCCAACCGTGATGGATACGAGAAGGGCAAAACATACTCAAGCCAGCACGCCAGACATTTGCAAGGAAAAAAAAAGCGATGGATAAGAAATAAGAAGAAAGAAAAGGAAAAACCATCGAAAAGAAAGAAGGAAACATGAGGAACAGGAACAACGGAGGCCCTGCAAGGGGGTGGGAAGAGGTACCCAAAAAAGGAACAAACATTTACAGCAGGTATTAATTCAATTAATAGTCGTAGTCAACATTTACGGGAAAAGACGCGTACCAGGTACCAGGTAACAGGTATTGTACAAGCAACACATGACAATAACTGCTATATATCGAGCAAGAATACCTCTGGCATATACGAGGTACCTGGTATCGCCCGACCCGCACTGCGAAGGCACAGATCACGATATCTTATCCATGCTGCATACCTGGTACCGGGTATACCTTTTACCAACCGCCATTTACTGAGCGATGAAGCCCGCAAGCTCGTACGAACACAGCAGATAAGATATGGTCCCGGTTAGTCCCGGTTTGTATAACGATAATACTGCGCAATACTGGGGCAGTGATAGTCTAATGTGATATATACTCGTACAGCTTGGCCGTGAAAACCCCAAGCGTACGTAAGGGAACAGGATTTGTGTCGATTTGTGGGGCTCTTGCCCCGCAAGATTAAGTTCTGAATTCGGTGTAAAAAGCTCTCGCGTATGATTGTTTTATCTTGAAAAAATAGACTTGCGGGCATCCTCGCGCAATAAAAATCAGAGGATGAGGTCCCCCGCGTAATTGAATCATATAATACCTGGTACTCTATTAAATAGTCTAGAATATGAATAGCACCAGACAGATGGTACGTATCCTGCATCGCCGATGGCTGCACCACGGCCTTGCTTGAGACAAGCCTACGGTACGTCGCGTATGCATATCATGACCACGCACATGATACATGGTACATGACACCCCATGCTCATGCATGCTGCCTCCGTGGCTTGAAGAGCTTGCATGCTCGAAAACAACTTTATACTGCTGTAAACCTGGTTCTACAGCAGTAGGTACGGTACGATATGCACAGAGTGCCGCAATAGATAAAGCAAGATAAAATCAGACCACAAAAAACAAATATCACATCACAAGTGTAAAAAAGCGGGGCCGCTCGTTCGATTCGTTCGGAGAGTAGGACCACACTTATTATACCGGGTTCAGAGTAGTAAAGGTGACAAAGGTATGCTGAGGTACGCGGTACAAGATATTCTTTTGACTGGATATTAGAGTGGACTACGTTGAAAACAACAAATCACCAGATCAAAGGAAAATAAAATCGCGCCAACGGCGACATGGGCAAGCAGCACCGCACCGCACCGCACCGCACCGCACCGCACCGCACCGCATTTTTTCGGTGTGAAGCCTCGGCCCTAGCCACCTTGCCCTCACTCAGGCCACCAAGCACCTGCCTTCTCTCTCTAGACCTTCCTACTTGTCTATCGCGCTTCTACTCTCTTTCTCTCGGGACGCTCGGCGCGCTTACCTCTCTAAGCCGTAGCTTTGCAACCTCTGCTTGAAGCTTCTCCCGCTCAAGCTCACTCCAAGACAACTGCTTCGCCTGCTGCTGCGCGTCGGCCTTCTCCTGCCTCGTCATGGCCAGGCTCGGAGCAGACTGGCGAGGACTCCCGATGCTACTCAGACGCCGTGCTGTTGCCACACCACCACCGATATTGCTGCTGCTCGAGCGACGGTCGCGGACAGCTGAGCTGAAAATGGTCGACTCCGATTCCTCTGGGATAGGTTCCTCTTTTGGGGACGTGGGTAGACCTTTGCTCGACGTAAACCCCAGGCTGACAGCTCCCGCGCCATTGCCGCCGCTGGTCTGGGGGACACAGGGGTCGTAGTCCCCGGGACCGAGGCTAGACCGGGGAGGCTCTTCCTGGAAGCGCTCTACCTTGGACTTGGCGAACAGCGCCATGCTGTACTAGCTGTGCGCCAATTCACGACTGGGCAAGCAGTGCTCCTGCTGCTGCTGCGGCTGCTGCCGCTGCTGCTTGCTGCTGTGTGCTGCTAGTGTGCTGTGTCTTTTGTTCACCGCACACAGGACCAACCGCCAAACGGCTCTGGCTCGGTTTGTCAGCCAGAACAACGAAGACTAACGGCGGGCGCGCCCTGCCCTTGAGCTATACTCCTCCTGCCGATTTTGCCTGCCGTGCCAGCTGTTCGGTGATGGGGATGATGTGCCCTATGCGTACAGACGAGACGGGACGTCGGGCGGTGGATACTGCCTGTCAACGGCAAATTATTACTTTGGGTAGAGGCCAAACATGCCACTCCAAACTTATCCAAATCATGGACACACATTTATTTACGTACGTAAAACAAGAAGAATGGGAGATTGACGAAATCATGGGAGATGGGCGATGGGAGATGGTGAATTTCGTAGAATTTCGAGTACCTTTTTAGCAAACTACCATTTTGGTCGGAAGTATAGAGACCGTTATATATATAAGTATATTGATCAAGCGGTCTTTACGTTTAAGTCTATTTTGGTGCTATGGAAGTGATAGTAGTTTAGTATTGGATTCGGGGAGTGTAGAATTTCGAGTATCTTTTTCCAAAGCTTGGCGGTTTCGTGTATCTTCATCGAGATGCCGCGAACATGGAGCGAAGGTCGAGCATCGCTGGCAGGCGACCACGCGATCGCGAGCGAAGTTGTAAGCTGTGCGAAGCAACGAGGTGCATACCATCGTGTGTGCGGTGCAAGTTTCGGCATTGCCCTCCTTCCGTGGCACCTGCCTGCAGTACTCTCGGACACCACGTACTTCTTTGCGCTGACAGAGAGATATATACCATATGTAGGAGAGTGTGCTTGACCCATAATCCCACGTTGCGACCAACAAACAGAGAGAGAGGGAGCACAGGAGAGCACAGCAGCAGTACCATCTACCTGATGGTAAACAGTCGACTCTACGAGGGGTACTATTAATAACAGCAAGCAAAGCAGGAAACCGACGGAGTCTCGGAGAAGGGTGTCCATACGAGGGCGAACAAGACAAAAGAATGTGCAGACACATCATCAACGCAAAGGTATGTGAGGTCCAACGTGACTTTGACATATTTGAACCACGCTCGAGAGAAAAGTCGGGTGTTGCTCGATCTGTACACTGCGCTCTACACTTCTCTGTACACATGATGCGCATGCTCTGATGGCCCGATCCCAACGTTCACTTTCTGGCAGAAAACAACCATTCAACGGCGTCGTGAGTAAAAACCGCGCACGCACGTTGATGATTTATGTATGTGCGTTGATTTTGCATTGTCCATAATGACAGTACGGCAACGGGTGTACTGCTGTATATAGTATGCACGTGAGACATCAGCCTCCGACGGGCGGATAATATATGCTACCCGACAACGCCCATTTGTCTATGAGAGAACGACGAGCACCCCGGGCAGGTGTAGCATGGTAGCAAATTCCCAAACATAGACCACACCGGTACCTGGTACCAATTGCCTGGTACCGCATATGGTATATCTCATACCTGGTATCGTCGTGGTGAATGACATCAGGTATTCGATTGTCGTCAACCCGTTTTTTTTTGTTAACAGGTCAGCATTCAAACTCCATGTTGCAGGCGATGGTACGAGTGCCCGGAGTGCCACGACGAACGCGAGAACCACCCACAGCTCGTCAAAACCACTGTGGTGAGAATTGAGAGGAGATTTGTGCTGCCCCCAAGCAAGGGCACGAGGAAAACGATTGGCACTATACCCCTCACACTTACACCTTCTTATTACCTGGTGCTGGTATTAACACCGCACGTCGCGCGCGCTTGAGGGGGGAAATGTGGTGCTGTGCTGCTGTACCTTGTGCTGAAAGCTGGTGCATGTAGGTATGTAATACACATCTTGTTTGCGGCTGCACCCTCGGGCAATATTGATGTTTGTCCAGCGCGGTGCAGCAGCTACTACTGCATCGCAAACCGTAGCAATATCTACTGCTTTTACTTCTCGATGTTGTGCAATATACAGCGGACGTTTCTGAAGCCTAACTAACATAACTCTCACCGTGCCAACCCACCACCGCATCGGTTTTGCTTTCGGTGACAGGCGTTTGCGTGTAAGACCTGCAGGAAGATCTTCAGCAAGGACCTTAGGTGAGTTTGCTTTAGCCTTCTCTACGATGAGGCTGCTTATGATGTCATGGTGCCTACGTTTGTAGTCAGTACTATAGACTACAGTACACGCTACGCCCTACTGCTGCAGTGCGACGAGCCGGTTTAGGGTGGGGGGGGGTCGTGCGAGTAGAGCCTGCCGCAAGTAAAGTATGATGCCACCGGTCGTGCATTTTTTCTGGTACTTTTCATAGTATAAACATCGTAGCAAAGTTTCGGATGTAACCTGAAATCCGTTTTTTCTTAGAAACTGGAAGCCACCGCGCCTAAAGACCTAGACGACATCGCTCCCAGTATTTCTAAAGTTTCTTACGGAGGTTACGCACTCCGAGTTGTTCGTGGAGCGGACCTTTACCGTAATTTTCGGCACATACATATATTATCGGAGTATCATCACACACAGCTCGCAAAGACGAGTTTCGATCAATTTTCCAGATTTTGGATCTAAACAGCTGTCGTGTATTTTTAATTTTTGATACTTTAGTACTAGACTACAGTACGCGGCATATGTTAAGAATTTGGCAGTTAAGAATTTCAGGCTGAGTTTTTATGACATTTTTACAGCTAAGCATTTATGCTCAGCAAGGACGCCACTCTAAATCCTATACAATAGCCTGTGCTCAACGTTGACCTCACAATAAGCCGCGAGCCTTAGCCAAAATAGGAGATTATTAACTGCTGTCGCGTGCTGTACTGCTGTAGATCGTGCCTGGTATGATATGAGGTCAATTCCCGCCTATCAATAGTGCATGCAGTCTCGGAGTAATCTTGGGGGCGAGATATAGCGGCGACGAAAAAAATTGACCTCACAACTGGAGTGCTTTTTCGATTATTCTATATACATATGGATGTTGCGACCAAAACTATGACGGGTTCGGTGTTATCAGCCGTTGACGGGAAGCCCGAAGCAGCGCGGGTAATTCACCAAGCTGCGCGTGTGTCGTGCAAGCTCCTTACATGCATACCTGGTACCGAGTAAAGCGGGGAAAAAAAACCTACCCCGGGAGCCCTGGAACCCCCCCGGGATTCTTGGTGTGGCAATCGCTGTACTACTTTTACTGTATGTATTGGTAGTAGTCGTCAATTGTTTTCGACACCTTGTGACTCTCAAGTCCCCAAATAATTTGTTAAATATGCACCATATCCTCAGTGGAGATGGTGCACCTTTCACATCATCTTTAATCTGTCGCCCCCATTGGTCTAGCGGAACCATTCATACTGCAGTAATAAAGCCGATTTCGCGAGTTCGAACCTCTCTGACTTTGTTCGTATAGTTTTTTTCTTGTGCATGAGTGTTCATACACCGAGAAGCGTGGAGTGCTTTGTGTGCTATCGCAATAATAGTATTAATAGCAGTATTTTGGAGGCTCGCTTTGGCGAGAAACCAGTTTTCGAGAGTCGTGTGTTGGTGGGAGCTAATCCACAGTAGTGTTTGTTAGTGGCTCGCGTGGGCGAGAAGGCAGTTATCGGGAGACGTGCGTTGCTGAGAACCCAGCCGCAGTGTTGGGCGGCTCGCTTTAGCGAGAAATCAGTTTCCGGGAGTCGTGTGTTGGTGGGAGCTAGATCCCGGTGTTTCGCTGGCTTGCTTTGGCGAGTTGGCTTTTTTCGAGACTTGCATGTTTGTGGGAGCTAAATCACAGTGTTTTGGTCGCTTGCTTTGGCGAGAAGGCAGTTTTCGGGAGACTCGTGTGGGAGCTTAGTCGCAGTGCTTTGGTGGCTTGCTTTGGCGAGATGGCAGTTTTGGGAAGTGGGAGCTAAAAGCGCCCCCGTTGGTCTAGCGGTTAACTTCGGAACTACTACGAAGGTCGATTTCGCGAGTTCGAATCTCCCCGACTTGGTAGGGATTTTGTCTTGTGCCAAAATTGACCCGCATAAAGTAGCGCCTGGGGTGTGTATGCAAAATTTGACGCGAGTCGACGAGGGAAGATAACATACTGAATGATTCTCGCGATAAAAATAAAAATGAACGCACAGCATATCGTAGTAGTGTGTGGGGGAGGTGCCTGATATGTGGCCTCGGATCTGAGAACAGGGAGGGGGCTGGACAAAAAAGTGCAAAAACAATAGACGCTGGACGGGTTGCGCAGAGAGAACAATGAAACTATGTAAACACCGGCGTGTACTTTTACCGCGACTGGAACACGCAACACCGCAAAATCAAACACTACGAAACAAAGAGGCACAATTATATCATACGGTGCTTTAAAACTCCCGGCGAAAAATCTACAAACACTGACATTACTCCGTTGTACCGTGCCTTTCACTCCTTTCATACCCCGTCGCACCCGTATCGTTTACGTCGCAACGCGGAATCTGTGATTGGTCAGTATCTACGGCCCCGAGGACAGCACTTGCCCTCACTGCGAGACGGTGTTTGTGCTGCCGGCGGTCACTCCCGAGGCGAAGGTAGCCGAGCTCGCTTTGAAGATTCTTCAGGACGAGGTTTCGGACGAAATATCCAAGTTTTGATCGCGTGCGAACGTACTACGTTGTTCGTTCACTTACGTGTGTCGGCAGCGGAAAAAAAGGGATGCACCCCTATTTTAGAGGCATGTCTACGGACTTAGAGTTGGTTCTTCTCACACGTGTGTCGACAGCAGCAAGACCTCAACCCTCTTTAGGGCTGCACCCTCCTTTCGAGACTTGTACTTTTTGAATTATAGTTAGATGCATACACCTCCGTGTTGCAGTATGTGCTGTATTGTATCGTATTATTGTGTTCATCGTACCACCTTTTGCGTTCTTGTTGAAGGTCTTTTACTCAATGCTTTGTCTCCTTTTCGTTGTCGCCTTTCAAAGGCGTAAACTAGTGTCCCTGGTGGTATTCAAATGCCAGATACGTACTATGCCAAGTTTACTGTGCCTTCAATCTGGGTACTACTCGTTGTTCTTGCTGGAGCTAACGAAGACAAACATCCCTACGCCGTCAATTTTGTTCTTGCGGACAAAAGTCGAGGTCGCCCAGAAAACAAAAACGAGACTAACGCTCCCAGATTTTCAGATTCGAGGGCGCGGGGGGGGGGGGTCAGCAACACTATGGTCAAGTCACACGCTGAGTAAGGGATCATCGATTTTCGCCCCCCCCCAACCAACGAACGCCTCACGATTTCTGTCGAACCCGACCGCGTATGTCCTCTTTCAGCCGTTGGTAGGCTTATATCCATTATGCTTTTTTTTCCGCCTTTCATGCCTTCATAAAGAGGCAATTATGCCCTGTTTTTGTTCCATTCTCTATCGATTATGCTCCATTATGCTCGCTTGGTTTTGGCCATGTATGCTCGTCCTGGCGATGATATGCTCCTTTATTTATTTATTTTTGTTTCGGCTCGACTTATGCTCATTTTTCGTTGTTCTGCTCGCGAAAAAACTGCGAACATTGCGTGTCGGTTCGACTCCGTAACAATAGTACCAAAAGCATTGTATTCTGCCGCACGAGTAGCCGAGTCGCCTTTAAAAACGAAAATATTGTAATTATTTGGATTCGTTTAAGTGATATTTGTATCTGTTTAAGTGGATGTTTCGTCCATGAAGAGCGTGTCAGAGCGCTGGGGAGCTGTGGAACGTGGAAGTGCCCTGCGCAGCACCTCACTACCAGCTCATATGAGCAAAATCAAGGTGGAATAATTAAACTTGTTCTAGGTTGGGCTTGTTGTGCTCACGACTATGCTAAAAATCATGAAAGTATTGCTTATTTCTTTATGCTTTTGGTTATGCTCGAAACGTCCAATTATGCCGAAAGAATTGCTAGCAAAATGGATTTAAGGCTAGCCATTGGAAGGCCGAATACCTCACCTCAGATGAAATCTGTGCTCGGAATCCTGCAGATAGCTTCGCTCTGCATGTCTGAACGGCCAGTGCATCACATCACCACGTCTGTCTCTGTGGAAGTTTGTACGGCGATGTATTGAAAACAGGGTTTTCGGACCGCCAGGGGGGGGGGGTGGGGTGTACTCATTTCTTGCATGGCCGTAGCCGTAAGGCCATAGACCCTCTCCTCCCTACAATGTTGGGACGGAGCCTTTCGGGTTTTCACCACCCAGGCAGATTGG
>JBBMKB010129834.1:0-19635 GCA_037833945.1 Alaria marginata
CCTTTTGACGTTTTTTTTCCCCGTGCCCCCCCCCCCCCCCCCCAGCGCGCGCCCGCACCGTAGGGCATGTATCCTGGTAGCAATCACAATCGACCCGATTCAGAGCCTCGACAGCCCTGCACCCGCCACGCCACGTGGGCACCGCCATGGCTTCGGCACACGCCAAAAAGCAAGCACGGCCGCCGCAGGCCTAGACTAACACTACACGCTAGCGCACGAGTACGAATATGATATATATGATACGCCGTATCGTTTCAGAGGTTTTAATAAACGCAGTATTTTAAGCGCGCGAAGACGCACCAGGTAGTCTGTTATGCAACGAGCAGCTATCCAAGTACGATTAGTTTCCCCCTTCTCTCGTACTCGTAGATCCGTTCCGTCCGTTTTTCCGTGCGAATGACGAGGGTTATTTTGCTTACTTCAAAGCGTCAACGTTCTTCGCGACAAATCTCGTGTGTCCATATTTGTAATTGTGGTCCCCGATGACCCCCCCCCCCGTGCGCGCGCGCGCCCGCACCGTAGATCATACCCTGGTAGAAATCGCAGTCGACGCGATTCAGAGCCTAAATGGCTCTTCACTCGCCACGCCCCGTGGACACCGCCATGGCTTCGGCACACGTAAAAAAACAAGCATAGTAGCCGCAGCCTAAACTAACACTACACGCTAGCGTACGAGTACGAGTATGATATACTAGGGAATATGCGGCCCTCCCGCCCCCACGACCACATTGAAGCAAGTAGTTACTGAAGGTACTGGGAGCGTTATTTTAGAACGGACTAAGTATGGGTTAGAGTTAAAACAAAGGCTCGATTTTGGGGATAGATGAGCAGGACTATAATAAAACATCAATGGATGAGCCCCTCGATGATGAGGCAGGGAGGGAAAAATTGCACGATGTGCCGTTTGTCCAGGTTTTTTTTGACGCGCTGTGCAAAAATAACCCACTGCTACAGTAACAATGTATCGTTTTGTTTATGAGGCTCTTCACTTGAGGAGCGCTATACCAGTATTCTCCACCCAAAAACGTATTTATCGTGAACTAAAAGTGCAATCCAACGACCACACTCACGGCCTAGGTATAAATACAGATATCTTAATGTGGGCGCTGTGCTCTGAGTGCTCCTCAGCTTTTCTTAGACGTATTTTTTTTTGCATTTTTCGTGCTAGCGTGCGATGAGGACCACCTCTCGGCCCGAAACTCCCTCATCGTGCTTCCCGACCCCGACTGTACAGACTGCGCCAGGGGCGGCCTTGGCCGTGCTCTTGCCGTGTCGCGGTGGGGCGCGCTGTACTCGTTTTTTTTGGGCGGGGCGGATATTTGTTTTTGTTCCGATCCCCCCCCCTACCCCCAAAATTGTACTGCCTGATTATCGATATGCGCGGTCTCGTTTCTGTTCTCACTTCTCACATCCTCACGCAACTCTCGTCACGGAGTAGGTCAGCCTGCGATAAACTTCGCTGCTGACCCTCGACAGTGCGGCTATGCCTCGTCGTGCCCCAACGTGCTTCCCTTCCCCGACTGCTGTGCGGGGGGCGGCTTCGGGTGTGCGTGATATGCTACTGCCGCTGCTGCTGCTGCTCTGCTACTGCTGCTGCTATAATATACGTTCTGCTGCTGTTCTGTTCTTCTGCTGCTGTTGCTGCTGTTGCAACGTACTGCTGCTGCTGCTGCTCACGCAGCTCCCCTCTCGGAGTAGGTCACCCTGCGATATGTTTCGTTGCTGGCAGTTGAGGGTGTGGGTGTTCTTTTCCTGGTCGTGCCCCACCGTGCTCCCCTGCCCCGGCTGATGTGCCGAGGCGGCATCGGGCGTGCGTGATGTGCTGCTGCTGCTGATGCTGCTGCTCTGCTGCTGCTACGCACTACTGCCGTATTGTTGTTCTGCTGCTAGCTGCAGGTGCTGCTGATACTGCTTCTCGTGTCTGCGATATGTTTTTGCTGCCTGAACACAAGCGAGCAACCCAACCCGTCTCGGTGTCTCCGCATCCCAAAACTGAAAGACGAGATCCGTTTTCTTCGGAACTGCTATGTGATATACAGTACAGAACACCTAATAAGAAACAGGGTAATAAGAAACCCAGACTGATATTTACACGAAAATAAAAAATCCGGGAGCTGTTGTACTGAAGTTAGTGTATAAATCACTCTATCTCAAAGTAAGAAATCCAGCCTGAGCCATATTTCCTGTTTCTTATTAGGTGTCCTGCACTGTATATGAGTCATGACGGTTGGAATCGATTCCAAAACCGTCATGGCCCATAGGCTGCACCGTCTCAGGCGTCTCGGCGGGGGTCTCCCGCTAGCGTAGTTTTCGTATGGTACGTAGTATACCTGTACGTCATGCTGCTGCTGCTGCTGCAGAGCTTGCTGCACCAACGTTATCGCCGGCGCTTCGTACTACTGTCGTTTGACTCGATCGACTGCTGCTCAACTGTTTTTTATATATGTATACACAGAAGTACTGTACCTGGTAGTACTGTGCGCAAGCCGAGCGTACGAGGGTACTCGTAGCACTGAACGAAGTGCTGCTGCTGCTTTTTGTTGTGTTTGCAGGTGTTTTCTCTCATTTCACTACGTAAATATGTTTTTTTTATGCGTCCCTTGGCACTACTGACTGCTGCACTAACGGCCTCGAGTTAGTTGCACACCGGTACGATCTCAGGTATTTCGGGAATGCGCGGAGCCGCAGGCGGGTATCAGCCCGCCGCGGCGAAGCCCCCCTTGTAGAAAATATCATTATTCCAAAACAAGCATGACATTCCGACGATTTTGGGTTAAGGAGCCCCGTCATTCAGGAAGCATTGTTTCCAAAAAGTGCTATACTAATAGTAGTATTAATACCTCTATCCTAGCACGCGTCCAATCATACCTATATGTAGACATAGTGTTAATGTTTTATGCTAAGACCGTTGCTGATGGCAAGCCGATGTTTAGCGAAAAAAATCCGAAGATACCAGCCATTCTTCGCCTGGACGGGTTGTCTATGGGCCCGATTGTTTAGAATGGTTTTTTGGGACTTTCCAATTTTCCGTGAAAAAACGATTTCTGGCGGCGATCTGGGGCAACATCTACTTGAGAAAATCTCAAGCAGATTGCTCAAGAAGATTGAGAAATTCTCAAGCAGATCTTGGATTGGACGCGGCGAAAATTCGTGTGCTCCACTCTCTTCGTTCGACGAAATCAACGTCAGCGTCATGAAATCTGAACGTGACGAGCTAGTTAGGGGCCCCGGCCCACCCTTGGTGTACAGTGCTCACACTACGGCTGGTGATGTGTGGTAGGCGACCAGGCTTCTGTTAAAAATATGTGTTTCTTGGCTCATTATCTTCAATGTCGTTTATCTGCGGTTGTCCGCGGTTTTTCAACCGCGTCGGTGAACTGCCATCTTAATATCAAAACATTGTTGTTTCCTATGTGGTCCTATCGGTCACTGTCGCTACTGCCGGTGAACTACCGTCTTAATGCAAAACGTTGTTATTTTCCGTGTGGTCCTATCGGCCATTATCGCGGGTTAAGGTCTTGGATTTGAATAATTAAGCGGGCGGCGTCAGCCGCAGAAACCTTGTAGTACGTACATACGTATCATACAGTCCTCAGCACAACGAGTGCTCATGAAATACATACAATACTACTGCTGCTGCTGTGGTCGGCTAACAGATGTTGGCGAGATTCTCGAAGAACGTTTCGGTGTTAACACCGCATCGGTTCTCCGTTGCCATCCTTCTCGCTACGAGTGCTTGATGTTGTATTGTGCATTGGCGTTGGTATCCTTTAGAATATCCTTAAGGATACCGTACACACAGAACACAATACACACATATCGCAAAACGTGGTAATTGCACGAGTACGTCTGACACAGGCTTTGATGCAATTCCTGTCACCGCGAAGAACATCACGGCGTCAACATCACGATGCTTCTAGCCTGCTGTCTTCTTCTTCTTGCGGATGCCTGGTGGCATGCTGTGTTTTGTAGTTGTTGGTTTATGAGTGAGCAAATTGTACTGGTTGGTGTGGTCTCGAGGTGTTACATCTCTGATATCCAAAGTATTTCCACCGCATATTTATATCCCGTCGCCTGCTTTACTCGGGAATTAAATAGACGAAAGTCGCCGCTGTCGACTCTGATCCGACCGCAATAGCGCGATGAGCATCAACGGTGACATGAGAGAGTTTTTTTATGTTACCCTTGCCGTTCACGCGTTGTACTATGCCAGCCTGCGGCGCACGAAGAAGTGATTTTTGGATATGTGCAAATATATTTTTTTTAGAAAAAAAAGAAGTGGGCATCAAACATTAACTATATTTTCAAGTTGTTTAGTTGGCATCAAGGTTAGCTGATATAATTTATAGGCCATACGCCTCATCGTTTCAGAAGAATAGTACATCCACATTTAACAGGCGCGCTCCGCAAATAGGTTTGGTAAACGCAGTAGAATGCGCGAAGACGCACCAGATAACATGCAACTATTAATAATGCAACAAGCATCCAAGTATGAATAGTGTGCCCCTTCCCTCGAAGACCCGTTCCATCTGTTTTTGCCCGACAAGGAAATTTTCGCCTGTTTTCAATACGTTAACGTTCTCCGAGAGAAGTCTCGTGTGCCCACTTATGTTTTTCGTCCCCGATGAACCCCCCCCCCCCGATGGACCCCTTCTCCCCGCGCGCGCGCCCTCATCGTAGATCATAGCAATCACAGTCGACGCGATTCAGAGCCTACAAGGCTCTTCATCCGCCGCGCCCCGTGGACACCGCCATGGCCTCCCCGGCCAGAGAGGCATCTCCTCCGGCGGAGCCCCCGACCCCGCTTCGATTTGAAGAACACCATCACGAGCAGAGACCACACGCGCCCCCCCTGTCTCCGGGGGGGTCTCTTTCGGCCCCGCATTCGACCGTTGAGGAGGCATCAGAGACCACTCCGGGGACGAACTTAGTCCCATCATCCCCGGACAGCGGGTTCTCGTGTTCTCCGGTTGTAGGCTCTGCTGCGCCAGTCTGGCCTGCACGCCGAACATCGTCTGGCGTTAGGCGCTCCCCAGCACCTGATGGGGGGAACGATGAAAGCGAGAGTGAAAGGAGAAGCGGTGATGCAGCCGCTGTAGTCTATGTCGATCCGGAAGTGTCGAGGCTCAACGTGGACGTAGGTGTCGAGGCTGGTAGCGGCGCCGTCGTGCGGTGGATATGCCGAGGCGCGGAGGAAGGCGGCGAGGAGGCTGGAGACGGGCGGGAAGCGCTGGCCTTCAGCGAAGGAGGTGGGCGTAGCGTTGATGGGCAGGGACAACAGCAGGAAGGGGGGGGTGGTCGAGAGGAGACGGAGGATCCTGCCCTCAGTGGTGCACACAGTAGCGCGAACTTGACGGTGACCGTAGTCTCGGACGAGGTGAACGAACCGCAGGTGACGTGCCGAGTCCCACCGGGCGGTGGGTGCTGTGAGAAGGTATTCGATAGACCGGGGAGTTACACGTACTACGTTTGCTCGGGACCGCTCACGATGGGGCGTGTTGTTGCCATGGCTCCGAAGTGCCCGGCCCAGTCCACAGCGATCGCCGTCGACGTTTCCCCACCCGCTGGCGTGAAGGATTCTGACGCTGGCGAGCAAGGGGTCGAGGACAGTGCGGCGTCAAAGGTGGCCTCGGCCAAGTCGGGTATGGCAGTGGACGGCCCCTCGTCCGAGGTGTGTGCATCGCAAAATGTAAGGGAGTGCCGCTCAGCCGCAACGGAAGAGTGTGGCCCGGAAACGGTGGAGGCCGGAGATTCGCCCGGTCAGGACCAGGAGTTTGATGTTTCCCATGCACCCGTTGCGGTGGACATCTTAGATGTGGCCGATGCCAAGCAGTCTCCGCTTGAGAGCGCCAAGCAGTCCCCGCTTGAGGGCACCAAGCAGTCTCCGCTTGAGGGCGCCAAGCAGTCTCCGCTTGAAGGCGCCGAAATTCTCACGTGCTCATCGCAAGACTGCCATGGAGGTGGGCAATGCGTGAACACTGCGTTTCCCGCGCGGGAAGAAGGTGCGGAGAAGAGCGCAGGGGAGGAGCCTGGCGCAGGGGAGGAGCCTGGGGCGCAGTCAAGCGGTGATAATGGTGCGTCAGAATCTCGCGTGGAGGAAGAAGAGGCGCCGAATCACCCATCTCCAAGCGTGCCCCTTTCGCCTGGTGAGGGGAACAGCGAGCGGTTGCTGCTGCAAAGGACCGATCAGGAAGAACAGGCGCCGACTCACCCATCCCCAAGCGTGCCCCTTTCGCCTTGTCCAAGTGTAGCCGTTTCGCCTGGGGGGGGAGACAGTGAGCGGTTGCCGCTGCAAGGACCCGAACAGGACGGCAACTCGCTGACTGGGGTCCCAGAAATGAGAAGCGGAGGAAATGGTGGCCGCAACCAGTCGCCGATGTCGGCAATAGTGACAAGTGTGGGCTCAACGCAGAGTAAGGGAGACTGCGAGCGCGATGAGGATGAAGGCTGTAAAGAGGACGTCGAGGTGCGGAGTGCGGCGGACCACCGTCGCGAGGTTGGAAACGCGGTAGAACTTTATATCAGCTCAGAAAGCGACGCAGACCAAACCATAACTTCACAATCGAATTCACCAGCCTCCATCCGACGCGATACGGACGACGGTGTGGTCTCCCAGCCGTTAGGCGGACGGGGGGGCAGTCGTCTATCAGAACTGACAGTTTTTGATGAGGAGGGGCTATACCAGGGTGCCGTTGTCCATGAGCGCACCACGGAATGCCCGAGTGATCGATTCCCAACCCAACAATTGCAGGCGTTTCTGACGCCGGATAACGTGGAGAGCATCTTTGCACCCAGTGAGGGTGGGTCGAACTCGTACGATTCAGACGACGTTCCTCGTGCCAGCTGCGTCAGTGACAGTGGGAATCCGAATGCTAGTAGGGGTAAGGGAGCGTGGGAACGACCGAGCTCGCCGATCTCTCCATCAACCCCGTTGTTTGTACTGCCAATCACGGATATGCCTGATCGAGCGAGGGTTGAAAAATTGTTACGCCCAGTAGGGTCAGCCACGGCCCCGCAACCCCAGCGTTCTCCCCAGGAAGGGCGTACTGGACATCATAGGGTAGAGGTTATGCAGCGAGATGGCGCCGGGCAGGAGTGGAAGGAAATAACCCCGTTGACGTCACCAGCGGCAGTCGGAGGACCTAGCGGTATTTTCGACGCCTTCGCCTGCTCGGAAGATACGGTTCCGTTGCCCCTTCCTATCATGTGTGATCATGGGCAGAAGGGGCAGGGCAGCGAAGACACGGCCGAGATGGTCCATGGAGTCGATGAGGTGGAGGAGGAGGTGACGCCTTCTGCTTTGGAAGAGGCGAAGCCGGTGGTGGTGGCGCCGTTGTCTGAGGTAAGCAACGAATCGGAAGGCATAATGCAGACTGCGGCAGAAGCACTTGACGTCTCCGACGGCAACGGCTCGGTCAAGGTGTCGTGTGCGATATCTCCTACGGCAGCCCAGTGGATGAGAGCAGCAGATAATATCGGTCACGTATCGCCCAGCTCTGCCGATGAGGCTGCGGCAGAGGCAGGCCCAGCTCCCAATGAGTCCGGAGGCACGATGCAGAGTGCGATGAAAGCGCTTGACGTCTCCGACGGCGAAGCCCCAGTCAAGGCTTCGCGTGCGATGTCTCCTTCGACAGCACCACTGGTGGGAGCAGCAGAGACTACTGGTGATGTATCGTCCGGCTCTGCCGATTTGGCTGCAGCAGGGACAGACACAGCCCCCAAGGAGTCAGAATATGCAACGGAGCCTGCGGTCGAAGCACTTAGTATCTCCGACGGCGACGGGTCAGTTAAGTCTTCGCGTGCAACATCTCCTTCAACAGCACTACCGATGGCAGCAGACGCGAATATTGGCGATGCGTCGTCTGGTTCTGCCGATGAGCCTGCGGCAGAGACAGGCACCGCTCCGGCATCCCCAGCCAACGGGGATTTGCCCCGCCTCCCGACAGGGTTGACGGTGAAAGCCGATGAGAACGAAGTCGACCAGTGCTGTGAAGACGTCTCCGAGGGCAAAGACTCAGTCAAGGCTTCGCGTACGGTATATTCTTCGACAGCGCCACCGGTGGTAGCAGGTAGTATCGGCGATTCACCGTCGGGCTCTGCCGATGAGGTTGCGGCAGAGACAGGCACGACTCCCGACGAGTTAAAAGGTACAATACAGACCGCATTGGAAGCACTTGACGTCTCCGACGGTGACGGGTCAGCCAAGGCTTCGGGTGCGATATCTCCTTTGACAGCACCACCGGTGGCAGCAGAGAGTATCCGCGATATATCGTCCGTCTCTGCCGATGAGGCTACGGCAGAGACAGACACGGCTCCCGACGAGTCAAAAGGCCCAATGCAGACCGCGATGGAAGCACTTGACGTCACCGACGGCGACGGCTCAACCAACGCTTCGCTTGCGACATCTCCTTCGACAGCACCACCGGCGGGAGCAGAAGAGAACATCGGTGATGTGTCGTCTGATTCTGCTGATGAGGCTGTTTCAGAGACAGGCACGGCTCCCGACGAATTTAAAGGTACCATACAGACCGCGATGGAAGCACTTGACGTCTCCGATGGCAACGGCTCAGCCAAGGCTTCGCGTACGGTATCTCCTTCCACAACACCACCGGTGGGAGTAGCGGAGAATATCGGCGATGCATCGTCCGGCTCTGCCGATGAGGCTGCGGTAGAGACAGGTACGGCTCCCGACGAGCCAGAAGGCTCAGTGCAGATTGCGACGGAAACACTTGACGTCTCCGACGGCGACGGGTCAGTCAAGGCTTCGCGTGCGATATCTCCTTCGACAGCACTACCGATGGGAGCAGCAGGGAGTATCTGTGATGTATCGTCCGACTCTGCCGATGAAGCGACGGTAGAGACAGGCACAGCTCCCGACGAGGCAGAAAGCGCAATGCGGACCGCGATGGGAGCACTTGACGTCTCTGACGGTGACAGCCCAGCCAAGGCTTCGCGTGCAATATCTCCTTCGACGGCACCACCGGCGGGGGCAGAAGGGAATATCGGAGATGTGTCGTCCGATTCTGCTGATGCGGCTGCGGCAGAGACAGGCACGGCTCCCGACGAGTCAAAATATGCCATACAGACCGCGATGGAAGCACTTGACGTCTCCGATGGCGACGGGTCAGCGAAGGCTTCGCGTGCTATATCTCCTTCGACGACGCCGCCGGTGGTAGCAGGGGAGAGCATCGGCGATGTATCGTCCGGTTTCGCTGATGAGGCTGCGGCAAAGACAGGCACAGCTCCTGTCGGCGAGTCAGAAGGCCCAATGCAGACTCAGATGGAAGCACTTGACGTCTCCGGTGGCGACAGCTCGGCCAAGGCGTCGCGTACGGCATTTCCTTCGACAGCACCACCGGTGGGAGTAGCGGAGAGTATCCGCGATGTTTCATCCGGCTCTGCCGATGAGGCTGCGGTAGAGACAGGCGCAGCTCCCGACGAGTCAGAAGGCTCAGTGCAGATTGCGATGGAAGCATTTGACGTCTCCGACGACGACGGGTCAGTCAAGGCTTCGCGTGCGATATCCCCTTCGACGGCGCTACCGGTGGGAGCAGCGGGGAGTATCGGTGATGTATCGTCCGACTCTGCCGATGAGGCTACGGCAGGGACAGGCACAGTTGCCGACGAGCCAGAAGGTGCAATGCAGACTGCGATGGCAGCACTTGACGTCTCCGACGGCGGCGGACCAGCCAAAACTTCGCATGCGATATCTCCTTCGACGGCACCACCGGCGGGAGTAGAGAGTATCGTTGATGTGTCGCCCGGCTCTGCCGATGAGGATGCGGCAGAGACAGGCACGGCTCCCGTCGACGGGTCAGAAGACTCAGTGCAGACTGCGATGGAAGTACATGACGTCTATGACGACGGCGGGTCAGTCAAGGCTTCGCGTGATATATCTCCTTCGACGGCGGCGCCACCGGTGGGAGCAGCAGGGAGTATCGATGATATATCGTCCGACTCTGGCGGTAAGGCTGCAGCGGAGACAGGCACGGCTCCCGCCGAGTCAAAAGGCACGATGCTGACTGCGATGGAAGCATTTGACGTCTCCGACGACGACGAGTCAGTCAAGGCTTCGCGTGCGATATCTCCTTCGATAGCACCATCGGTGGCAGCAGAGAGTATCGGCGATGTATCGTCCGGCTTTGCCGATGAGGCTGGGGCAAAGACAGACACAACCCCGGTATACCCAGCCAACGGAGTTTTTCCCCGCCTCTCGACAGGATCGACGGTGGAGGCCGATACGAATGAGGGCGACCAGTGTTGTGAAGTGCTTGACGTCTTCAACGGCGAAGGCTCAGTCAAGGCTTTGAGTACGATATCTCTGTCGACAGCACCACCGGTGGGAGTACACGAGAATACCGGCGATGTATCGTCCGGCTCTGCCGATGAGCCTCCGGCAGAGACAGGCACGGCTCTCGACGAGTCAGAAGGCACAATGCTGACTGCGATGGAAGTACTTGACGTCTCCCACGGCGACGAGTCAGTCAAGGCTTTGCGTGCGATATCTCCTTCAACATCAGCACCGGTGGGAGCAGGGGGAAGCATCGGCGATTTGTCGTCTGGTTCTGCTGACGAGGCTGCGACAGAGACAGGCACGGCTCCCGACGAGCCAGAAGGCGCAATGTCTCCTACGGCAGCTCCACCGGTGGGAGCAGAGAGTATCGGCGATGCATCGTCCTTCTCTACCGATGACGTTGGGGCAGAGACAGGCACAGCCCCCGACGAGTCAGAAGGCGCAGAGCAGACTGCGATGGAAGCACTTGACGTCTCCGACGGCAACGGGTTAGTCAAGGATTCGCGTGCGATATCTCTTTCGACGCCACCACGGGTGGGAGTAGGGGGTATCGGCGACGCATCGTCCGGCTCTGCCGATGAGGCTGTGGCAGGGACAGGCACCGCACCCGATAAGTCAGAAGGCTTGATGCAGACTGCGACGGAAGCGCTTGACGTCTCCGACGGCGACGGCCCAGCCAAGGCTTCGCGTGCGATATTTCTTTCGACGGCACCATCGGTGGGAGCAGGGAGTATCGGCGACGCAGCGTCCGGCTCTGCCGATGAAGCTGTGACAGAGACAGGCACGGCACCCGATAAGTCAGAAGGCGCAATGCAGACCGCGATGGAAGCACTTGACGTCTCCGACGGCGATGGCCCAGCCAAGGCTTCGCCTGCGATATCTCTTTCGACAGCACCATCGGTGGTAGCAGAGAGTATTGGTGATGTATCGTCCGGTTCTGCCGATGAGGCTGCGGCAGAGACAGGCACGGCTCCCGACGACGAGTCAAAAGGCCCAATACAGACTTCGATGAAAGCACTTGATGTCTCTGACGGTGACGGGTCGGTCAACGCTTTGTGTGCGGTATCTCCTTCGGCAGCACTATCGATGGGAGCAGCGGAGAACATCAGCGTTGTGTCGTCCGGTTCTGCTGATGCGGCTGCGGCAGAGACAGGCACGGCCCCCGACGAGTCAGAAGGCTCGGTGCAGACTGCGATGGAAGCGCTTGACGTCTCCGACGGCGACGTCTCA
Organism: Alaria marginata; assembly: GCA_037833945.1. Taxonomy (NCBI): domain Eukaryota; class Phaeophyceae; order Laminariales; family Alariaceae; genus Alaria; species Alaria marginata. Next base: position 11,525 of record JBBMKB010129834.1, read on the forward strand.
GCGAAGGCTTCGTGTGCGATATCTCCTTCGACGGCGCCACCGGTGGAAGCAGCAGGTAGTGTCAGTAATGTATCGTCCGGCTTTGCCGATGAGGCTGCGGCAGAGACAGGCACAGCTCCCGACGAGTCAGAGGGCGCAGTGCAGACAGCGATGGAAGCACTTGACGTCTCCGACGGCGACAGGTGCGTCAAGGCTTCGTGTGCGATATCTCCTTCGACAGCCCCGCCTGCAGGAGTGGAGAATATCGGCAATGTATCGTTCGGCTCTGCCGATGAGGCTGCGGCAGAGACAGGCACGGCTCCCGGAGAGTCGGAAGGCGCAATACAGACCGCGATGGAAGCACTTGACGTCTCCGACGACGAAGACTCAGTCAAGGCTTCGCGTGGGATATCTCCTTCGATGGCGCCACCGGTGGAAGCAGAGAGTATCAGCGATGCATCGTCCAAATCTGCCGATGAGGCTGCGACAGAGACAGGCCCGGCTCTCGTCGACGAGTCAGAAGGCGCAATGCAGACTGCGATGGAAGCACTTGACGTCTCCGACGGCAACGGGTCAGCCAAAGTTTCGCGTGTGATATCTCTTTCGACAGTACCATCGGTGGGAGCAGAAAGTATCGATGACGTATCGTCCGACTGTGCCGATGCGACTGCGGCAGAGACAGGCACGGCTCCCGACGACTCAAAAGGCGCAATGAAGACTGCGATGGAAGCACTTGACGTCTCCGACGACGACGGGTCAGTCAAGGCTTCGTGTGCGATATCTCCTTCGGCAGCACCACCGATGGCAGCAGAGGGTATCGGTAAGGTATGGTCCGGCTCTACCGATGAGGCTGCGGCAGAGACAGGTACTACTCGCGTTGAGCCGAAAGGCCCAGTGCACACTGCAATGGAAGCACTTAACGTCTCCGACGGAGACGGGTCAGTCAAGGCTTCGCGTGCGGTGTCTCCTTCAACAGCACCACCGGTGGGCGCAGAGGAGAACATCGATTATGTGTCGTCCGGTTCTGCTGATGAGGCTGCGGCAGAGTCAGGCACGGCTCCCATCGCGTCAGAAGGCTCGGTCCAGACTCCGATTGAGGCACTTGACGTCTCCGACGGCGACGGTTCAGCCCAGGCTTTGCGTGCAATATCTCCTATGACAGCACCACCGATGGGAGCAGAGGAGGATGTCGGAGATGTGTCGCCTGGCTCTGTCGATGAAGCTGCGGCAGAGACAGGCACGGCTCCCGAGGAGCCAGAAGGCACAAAGCGGGCTGTGACGGAATCAGTTGACGTTTCCAACGGCGACGGATCGGTCAAGGCTCCGCGTGCGATGTCTCCTTCGGCAGCACCACCGGTAGGAGCAGCAGACAATATCGACGGTGTAGTTTCCGGCTCTACCGGGGAGGCTGCGGTAGAGAAAGGTCCGTCTCCCGACGAACCAGAAGGCGCAGTGCAGACTGCGATGGAAGCGCTTGGCGACTCCGACAGCGAAGATCCAGTCAAGGCCTCGCGTGCGATATCTCCTTCAATAGCAGCACCGGTGGGATCAGAAGATAATGTCGGTGACGTGTCGTCTGGCTCTGCCGATGAGGCTGCGGTAGAGACAGGCACAGCTCCGGTATCTCCAGCAGACGGAGATTTGCCCCGCCTCCCGACAGGGTCGACGGTGAATGCCGACGCGAGCGAGGACGGCCAGTGCTGTCAAGCACTTGATGTCTCCGACGGCGAAGAATCAGTCAAGGCTTCGCGTGCGACATCTCCTTCGACAGCACCACCGGTGGGAGCAGCAGAGAGTGTCGGCAATGTGTCGCCTGGGTCTGCCAATCAGGCTGCGGCAGAGACAGGCACAGCTCCGGCATCCCCAGCTCCGGCGTTGCCAGCGGGCGGAGATTTACCCCTCCTCCCGACAAAGCCGACGGTGAGTATCGATACGATCGGGGGCGACCAGTGCTGTGAGTCTAGTATTGCCCCGTTGTCGTGTGTGGCCGAGGAGCCTCCCGATGTGACGCCGGAAAACTCAGCCAAAAAAGAGTCCCCATCGAAATCGAATTTCAAAAACGGCGCTGAATGCGACGACGATTGTATCCATACGATGGTGGTTGGTGATAACCCGATGCAGCCTTTCCAGCCCGACGTGGTGAGGGTGCCGGTTGGGGCTCGCGTCATGTGGAAGCGCTGCGGTGGTGCTATTAACGACGAAGAGTCTGAGGTATTCAATGTACGGCAAGGGTGTCCCATTGTAGAGACCGGGTGGAGGACGGAGTTTTCGTTTTCAATCGGCGGTGAGCAGCCTACATTCATTGGCACCTTTGAGAGGGCAGGCCGCTTTGTAGTCTCTAGCGACGCTTCCCCGCCCGGTGCGGACAGGAAGAGAGGGGAGGTGATTGTTGGAAACGACGCTGGTCATAGCGATTCCGACAGCTTTGCTTCCCCAGACGATGTCCAGACCAGCTCCGAAGGCTTTGCATCTGGTAACGAAGGCGGCAGCTTCACGTCTGGGGGTAACGACGAGCGAGGGTTCGGCAACGGAAGTCCGCATTTGGCGCCGTTGTCCGTGACAGAATCCCCACGAGCGCCACAAGATGTTTACTTCAACAGCTGCGGGAGTCCAGTGAGTGACGGGGCCGAGGGGCGCGATTGCGACGAGCAGGACGTGGTTGCCGCATCACCCACCGAGTTAAGCAAGGATTTGTACAACAGCTCGGCGACTGCCGACTCCGACCCCGTTCACAACTGGGTTAGACCCGCGCTTGTCTCGTCTGGTATGGTGATTTCTCCGCACGTGGCAGTTACTGGAACAGAAACGCCGGCTGTGGAGCCTCCATTCCCCATCATGCGGCGCCCTCGAAGCTTGCCACCTCTTTCGGGGGCACACGGGATGAGCCATGGCGGAAGAAGCGCACCTTCTGGTGAACGGGGGTGGGTACCACCTAATCGACTGAACGTCCTCGAGTGGAGCAAAGGTAGCCATGTCGCCGGCGAAACGCAACGTCCGCTCGTTGCCGCAGCCTCACTTGAGTACCTGCGTTCCCCCCGCCTGCTATTCGACACGCACGCCCCTGCCGCGTTGTCTGCAGTTAGTGGGAAAGAACCGTTTCGTGGCGGTAGCAGCGGCGGCGGCAGTGGCGGTGGTGGTGGTGGCGGGGGCCGCGGCGTCCGAGCTTACAGCAATAGCGATTGCGGCTTCAGCGATACTGACGTCGACGACAACCGTCTAGTACCAAACGAGCTTCCAGCCGAAGTGAGCATTCAAACAGAGGAATCGTTCCCGAGCGTTATTTCGGCTTGCACACCCATCGCTGCACCCGACGTGAAGGACGGACTGCCAGAGTCCCCTCAGCTAGCGCCGGAAGCGTATGAGACTGTTCAGATTGAACCCGAAGAATATGACGTGGTTGCGGTAAGCTCCGCGCGACCTCAGGAGGACGAATTCACCGCGCAGCCGCGGCCAAAAACATCCCAGAACAAGAAGAAGAAAGCAAAAAAGAAGAAGAAGAAATCCGGCGGCGGCAGCGGCGGTGGTGGTGGCGGCGGCGGCGGTGGCGGGGGCGGGGGCGGGGGCGGTGGGGGCGACCTTGGTGGCGATGGGGGCGGTGGTAGAATAGTGCTTGGGAGCAACGCTATTCCTTCCTCCAAGGTTTCAGTTGGCGAAGACAATTCGGCCATGCTTTTGGACGAGGGGACTTTCTCTGAAATATTTGGTGACAGCACTACGGGGGTCGGGGTGGGTGGCGGAAAGACACTGGCCAAGACACTCATCGTCGGCGACCAAGGGTTCAAGCCGTGGAAACCCGTGTTGGTTCAGGTGGGGGGCACGGTGTCCATCAAGGCGGCCAACGTTTGGCCCAATGGTGGCATCGGACAGGACCGAGCGCTCTCTATCAGCCTGGTTGGACCTGTCGTCCACAATGCAGAGGTGAAGTTTTGGACAAAAATGGAATGCGTCGTATCAAAAATGGAATGCGTCGAAGTTTTATAGGACGCGCGATACGATAGGGGTTTCGACCAACGTATTTCTGACTGCCGGGTCTCCCCAGCCGAGAAACTAGCCAATGTCGTCGGAATGCCTTTGTTGTTTACACTCTTTTTCGTGATATGCGTAGGCCATGGGACTGTTCATCGGGTTGCACTTTCGTTTTTTCTTGTTATTTACGGGGGACCATAGTAATTACAGTAGGACCAAATATTGTTGGTGATAGGGAAATATATAGGTTTTTGTGTATCACGTAGGTCCTATTTACTATGGTCCCCCGTAAATAGTCAGTTTTTAGGTGAGGTATAGAGCTCCCCAAGCGAGGAGCTTCAGAAAACGTACGTGTACCCCTATCGCAGCATCTGGCATGGCAATATATACTTCGAAGTATGTTTTCGGGTAAACGGCTGAAACCTATGTAGGTCGTACCGCACGTCGACGGCTCATGCTATGTTTCTAGAACAAAAATTGGAGCGAAACGCTCACGTGTAGTCCGTGCAGATGCACGCTGTAGAGGCGCGTGCTTGTAGTGCACACGATGACCACAAATCTGCGCATGTGCAATCATCTTGAAATGGCAGTTACTCTCCCCGTTACTTTTTTCCCGGTAGACATCGTCACCTCAAAACTGCACAACCTATCACCGCCTTGCCCCCCCCTCCTCCCCAATATCAACAGCTGCGCGAGCACCGGAAGTAGTTTTGAAAGATAATACGACCCCGCTCAAAGTATCGCTTGGCGTCGGCATAGCCCATACCGGTATGCTGCATAAACCCTTTTACCCCGCTCAAAGTATCGCTTGCCGTCGGCGTAACCCATACCGGTATGCTGCATAAACCCTTTTACCCCGCTCATAGTATCGCTTGCCGCCGGCGTAACCCATACCGGTAGGCTGGGTAAACCCTTTTACCCCGCTCATAGTATCGCTTGCCGTCGGCGTAACCCATACCGATATGCTGCATAAACCCTTTTACCCCGCTCAAGGTATCGCTTGCCGTAGGCGTAAACCCATACCGGTATGCTGCATAAACCCTTTTTTAACTTGAATATAGTATAACGACCTAAAAAGCGACGTAAGTGCGGTATTTTCAACCTTCTCGGAAGAGCGTGTAATAGTACAAATACCATGATGCTGCGCGCGTGTCGCCTTTTTCTCCTTCCGTTGCGCTTCGGAGGACACGTCCCACCACCCCAGCAGCTCGGGCTGCTTCGTGCGGCCAATGTTGTCATCGTCGCTTAGTTCCGATGTTTTTTCCCTCCAGTTTCGCAAGGGTTATCATTGGTAGTGTGGCGTCATGGGCTTGCGATCGTGACTACTTTGGTCGTGCGAACTCACGTTTTTCGCACCGCTGTGCGCATGTGTTTTTACCCGTTCGGCCTTGTATGATGGGAAGTTCTGTTTTGGGGCCAGGGAACATTTTTACTGCCACCCGTTTGGCCTTGTATGATGGGACGTTTTGTTGTGGGGCCAGGGAACATTTTTACTGCCCCCCAAAATCGCGTTTTACTTGGCGGAACAGAGTTGAACACCGATTTACTTTAGTCCTACGAACTGACATATGTTCGCACTGCTGTGAAAGTTTATTTACCTGTTCGGCTTTCTGCTATGATAAGTAGTGTTTTTGGGGCCATGGTACTAGTGCTCCCCAAAAACTCGTTTTACTCGGCGGAATAGTTTAAAATACCGATTTACTCCTTAGGATGCCCCCTGGAGGTTTGTGGGGATTTCGCATATTTATTTCCGTTTCTCTAAAATGGCAGTTCCTACTGTATCCTTTTTCAATTCCTGGGACAAGCTGTTATCTGCCTCAAACTTCGAGTTGTTGATTTGTGTGCCTCCAATATGACGAGCAGACCTTGCGAAGAAAACTGATCTACCTGGCAAAAAAACACAGTCGGAGTAGAAACGAAGAACTGCTCCCAACGACTCTCGGAGTATTCCGGGGGCGTACTCCTTTGTTGCTTGCCTTAGTCGTTTGATGATTTACCACGCCTCCTTCCGAGACGGAGCACCGTCCCTACTGCTAATAGATACACCTCCAACATTTGGGTGCTCAATACGTTTTTTTCCTATTTTACACCAAAATTGTTTGCCTATCTTATCCCCTTCCTGTTTCATCTCGTGTGGCCACCATCTATCTCCTAGGATAGCAATCGTTTTCTCTCCACCAGTTAGTGTACCAACTTCTCGGTGTCATATTTGCCTATTTTCTTCATCTCCTTCTCCAACACATCCGTTCCTCCGTGTACATTTCACAGTCTCCTACTATATGAGCTCTACTCTCTTTCACTATGCCACAAGGGCATATCTATGCGTCTTCTTCCCCGTCCTCCCGACTACTGGTGCACCTCTTTATTCTCTCTGGTAGGTCCAGGTCCCCCACACGAAGTTACGATTTCAGTTTTTTGTCGTAGTCCTAGTGCCGTGCAAATCATTTTTCATTCCTATCTCTTCTCTTAACACCCGTATATTTATAACTGTTCTTCCCCTGCCAAATTATTTTATAATGCTAGCCTTTCCCTGTCTTGTACCCCAAAACTTCTCCATGGATAGTGAGTCACCTTGGGTCCCCCCTATTTTATTCTATACTTTCTCGCCTACGCTATTTGACCGTATTCTAGCTCGCCCTTTTTGTTATTTTCTCCCATGCAGCCCTTTCAGCTTATGACTGACAACCTCTTTTTTGGCATGTTCCTTACTTTATATCGCCATTTCACATTTATCACGTCTTTGTTTGTTTTGAGTAGGCACATTGCCAGTTCTGCTCGTACCACTGTGTAATTCATCGTTTTTGAGCATCCTAGTAGTTTTTTGGCTGCCGTCATGTCTACTGTTTCCGGCTATTTTACCGAGTCCGCGTTTCCTTCCCATACTTCGCCTGCATATTCTAGCTCTGGTACGATCACATTAATCAGAATATGTATTTTAACCCCATTACTAGGATCAAGGTGCGAGTCTGTCAGGATCGCGTCCATCTTGCTTACGTGTGATATGCCCTTTCCCAATGCATTGCTTCTTGTGCATCCCAAGAGCAGTAGTCTGATAGCTCTATGCCAGGGTACGTACGTTGGTCTACGATCGGTAATTCCCCTTCTCCCCACTTCCATTTGAATTCTACCGGGTAATGATTATCGTTACATACACCTGACGCTTTCTTGCGTTCCCTGTCACTCTCTGTTTTCTAGGGTATTATACGTAGTGCCTTCCTGATTTGTTTCTGTAATCCTCCGGGTGTTTCTGGTATCCCCGCGAAATAATCTGCAAATTTCAACCCCGATACCGCATCTTCCTCCACCGTGATTCCCTGCTTTGCTGCTTCGACTGCTACTATCATGTCAATACTATATATCTTGAATACATTGGGTGATAGCGTACATCTCTCTGCAACTCCTTGTATACTATCAACATAATTCGATATTTCCCCGTCCAACATCACAGCACTTGTTGCGCTTTCCTTCATAGTTATAATCAATCTCCACACTTTCCTCTGATCCCAATTTCTCACAACTTTTCCACAACCCATTGATCCATACTGTGTCATAGGCCTTCTGTACGTCTATTAATAGGAACAAGCAGTCTTTTCTACGTTGTGGCATCTTCCCTAATAAGTATATATGGTCTACGCTACGGTTTGGCCTAATCCCCGGTTGCCGTTGCTCATTTATTTTTTCCCCTCCATTGTTGTTCCCATTTTATCGTTCAAAAGCTCAGAGAATGTTTTGCCTATCATACGGTGCTAAATAGCGTTTTCCCGCTACGATAGTTCCCCGTGTCAGCCTTGTCTCTTTGTCTCGAATTGGTCACGAACTACCACTCCTTCTATCTGCCTCTCCGGTGCGTACTCGTTTTTCCATACCCTGGTATCCTATTATACAACATAACCATCATGGTATTTTAAGCATTCCTTCTATTAATACCTCGTATTTAATAAATGAATTAACTGCTTCGTCTACCTCTGTTGAGTTTCCATACCCTGGTATCCTATTATACAACATAACCATCATGGTATTTTAAGCATTCCTTCTATTAATACCTCGTATTTAATAAATGAATTAACTGCTTCGTCTACCTCTGTTGAGTTTCCATACCCTGGTATCCTATTATACAACATAACCATCATGGTATTTTAAGCATTCCTTCTATTAATACCTCGTAT
>JBBMKB010129945.1:0-19625 GCA_037833945.1 Alaria marginata
CGCCTTATTCGAACCGCCTTATATAGGCAGGCCCCACTACGGTATTTTTAGTGCGTGCGGAGGAGGAGCCTTAAACCGTTAAGGTGCGACCACCGATTTCAACCGCCCTATATCGGGTGACCGCCTTATTCGAACCGCCTTATATAGGCAGGCCCCACTACGGTATTTTTAGTGCGTGCGGAGGAGGAGCCTTAAACCTTATATAGGCAGACCCCCTGCTGTAGCGCGCCTTTTGACTCTGGAGAGGTTTCGACTGTCGGCAGGTCGGGGTTGTGGACCAAGAGCCGGTACTTTTCGCCGGAAGCATCGCCGACAATATCCGCTACGGCGTCCCGTCTGCGCCGGAGGAAGGTGTCAGGGAAGCGGCACGGCAGGTAGGTTGCGGCCGTCCGCGCCCTATGTAAGCGTTTTTTTGTTTTAGATGCATAACTGGTATAATATAATAGACTCCCTGCAGAGCCCTATATACGGCTCAACTGCGTATGTATGCACGAGCGAGAAGGTTTTATACGGCTCAACTGCGTATATACGAACGAGAATGTTTTGTTTTTTTTCAGTACCTAAGGGAATGTTATAGTCCTATATAGGGCGTACTCATGAGGTGCGCATCGGGTACGCTCCGATTCTTGGAAAAGCACATGACACTCGTTTTTGACGCTTGCTACTTTGGACTAGGTATTAGTATAGCGATTGTTGGCATTTTTTTTTTTTTCTGGAGGACGGGGCTCCTACCGTGAAAATATTTGCTGACAATTGGGTGCAATACGGCCGAATACTCACGTCAACGGCAATCTCGGTGTTTTTGAAACTGCCGCTTCGCTGACCAGGCCAATGCACACGAGTTCATCATGGACTTCCCGGAGGGTTACGACACCAACGTTGGGGATGAAGGTCGCAAACTCAGCGGCGGCCAGAAACAGGTAAAGGGCTCTGATTTATTCGTGTCCCATGAAGAAGTGACCGAGTCGGATGTTTGCCTCACCTAAAGGACCGGCGGGTTTAGGATTGTTAAGTCGTTGAGCTTGCCCTTTTTTTTGGGCTTTCGGAGAGAAAAAGGAACGTTAGTGGTATCGTCCATTGCTTGGTTCGGGGGTGATGGATTTTTTGCCTGAACTGCAACTCGAGCGGTCGTACGGCACGGGCGCATCAGGACCCTAATTGTGCTGCTGGCACCTCACTCTAGCGCCAGACGTTTGATAAGACCAAACGGTGTACTGTGTTGATGGCCGTCTCTGAACTCTACAAGGTGTACGCGAAAACGAGCCTCTGCTTTCCGACCAATCGCGCATATCCTTCAGGCTTGTTTAACATATAACCCTGCCCTTGAATCGTTCTCGAGCCCATCTCGCCACCGGTTTTCCAACTTATGTCTACCCCTGAACTATTTTCAACTTCGTCTTGTCACCGGCTGCGCATCTCCATTGCTCGCGCCATCCTGGCGAACCCACCCATCATGATCGTGGATGAGGCTACCTCGGCGCTGGATGCAGAGTCAGAGCTGCTATTTACGGGGGAACGTAGTTAATAATACCAACTATTGGTGGTGAAAATAGATAGATGTATAGTTTTTTGTGCCTACCGTAGGTCCTATTAACTACGTTCCCCCGTGATACGAACCTTTGCTTGCTCACCCACCGCACATACCCTTCAAAAGCTGGTTCAACAGATTATCCTGACGCTGGATCGTTCTCACTTCTCAATCCTATCTCGTCCCCCCCGGCAGCGCATCGCTATTGCTCGCGCCATCCTCAAGAACCCACCCATCCTGATCTTGGACGAGGCCACGTCGGCTCTGGATGCAGAGTCAGAGCGGCTTGTGTCAGAGGCTATCGACAGGGTGGTGGCTTCCCGCACGGTTCTTGTCATCGCACATCGACAGTCGACAGTCAGCAAGGTGAGACCAACGATTAAAACGGGAGGCCGTAGTCAATGTATGATACGATGAACACAATAAGCTACATATTCCCCAATTTTTTTACTACTATTACGGGGGATCATAGTAAATAGGACCAAATATTATTAGTAAAAATAGGTAAATATATAGTTTTTTGTGTGTACCGTAGGTCCTATTTACTATGGTCCCCCGTAATAGTAACCATATTAAGAAAAATATATAATACACTTCGGCTGTGAGATCGATAAAAAGGGAATTTCGTCGAAACTCGGCTTTGCAAGCTGCGTGTGATACTTCGATTGCGCCATGCTGTACCATACCTGGTATACAGTAGGAGTCCGTCAGTAGTGCGGGTCGAGTAGTGCCGGTTGCCGCTGTAGTGCCGGTAAAAGTCGCTTGGCGCAGATGGGAATAACCTACGGTAGTAGTGGCGGTGTGCGTAGTAGTGCCGGTTTGCCGCAGTAGTGCCGCTTTCTTTTTCGCGCACGCACCGGCACTATTGAGGGACCCCCACTGTACTATATTCTACCGCAATAGGCACTACTGAGGGACCCCCACTGTACTATATTCTACCGCAATAGGCACTACTGAGGGACCCCCACTGTACTATATTCTACCGCAATAGGCACTATTGAGGGACCCCCACTGTACTATGTTCTCCCGCAATAGCAAGATGAACTGATTTGTTCAAGGTTTGAAGTAAACTTTCTATTAATACTAGCGGAACTGCGCGAAAAGTTCTTTTTTTTGTGGGCTGGAATCATACCAGCAGAAATTGTTGCGTCCTTTAAATCGGTGTGCGGAAAAAAGGTGCTTGTCGTCGCACGTCGCCTCTGAGCGGCCTGTAAGGGGAACCGAGTTGTTCAATATAAGTGGTCTACTGTTTAGATCAGCAAGGGGAACTGGTTAGCAAAGCGAACTGAGTTGTTTCAAGATGTGTTGTGTACTGTTACGGCTGCGCGAAAGGTGCATTTTGTAGCCTGTACGAGGAAACATGGTGTGCCATTATCGGTGTGCGACGTAAAGGAGAGAGTTTTGCCGTTTCGGGAACCGAATGCGACGTAATCTGCCGTTTATTTGAAGACGGGGTAGGTAAGGTTGTTGGTCCATGATCTGGTCTTGTACCATCGGTGGTTTGGGTTATGGTTCCAAGATTGTGTAGGCGGCCGTCAGGGGTGGCCGCTGTACCACTGCTCGATCCACGTAGCTAGGAGGTAGCCCCAATCTGGAGTGCAGGGGACGGTACCACCGAGTAGACTGTGCGATCAGAGCAGTAAGTGGTAATAGCCGGCTAGCCACCAAGCGTAGGCCGGCTCTTGTGTTATGTTATTTGTCGCACATCCACGGTCAACGGTCCGCAATGTAAATAGGTTCGTTACAATATGTGTTGGTTTCTGTTACAGTAGGACTGCACGGTGTTTTTTCTTCTTCTCGTTACCGCCCATCGCCAGTCAAACGGCCAGCAAGGTCAACTACAGTAAGTTGTGCAATATTATGTCTGTCATACCGGTTTGGGAGTTTTTTGTTAGTTCGGCGGAGGCGTCCGCTTTCCGCCGGGGACGACGAATTCGCTGTCCTTTTATCACTTTGCTTTCGTTGCAAAACACCAAAAGTGCACTCCTAACGGTGCCGCGTTGTGCTGTCCACGCGCGGTTGCGGTGCTTTTTGGCCGGTCGCACCGGCCAGCAACGCGACATGGCAGTTACATTCCGCACACCGGAACCCGCTGATTATTTCGAACTAACCGAGCAAGCCGTGGGTTTGTAGTGTTTGTGCTTAGTATGCATTACACGACCTACCTCAGCTTAAGCATCAACCATCGAATGTCTTACGCACCATACACCGCCTTTTTTAGGCGGAGTAAGTGTGATCTTGTCGTCTGTACTCGTGTCGCGTCTTCTGGTACCCGAACGCGTGCTTTGTGCTCGCATAGCCTTACACATTGAACTTGCTGCCCTAAGTTATTGAACTTGCTGTGCTTATTTTCTGCGTTCTTGTTGCCAGCACTCGTCTGTTTCCCTTGATAGACCCGATTCTCAGCTACTAATAGTGGGACGCGCCTTGCCTTGTTTGCGCTTCTTACGCTTTTATTATGTGGTGCACGATTTTGAGCTATGATGGATGCACGTCTTATTTTCCGCCTGTTGTACCTTTTCTTATGGTGCATGCCTCCTATATAGCGTTATTAATCGCGTTGTTTTCCGCGTTTTGTCTTTTTTTTAATTAATCGTGCAAAACAGGCGGACAGTGTTGCCGTTCTTCAGGAGGGGAAAGTGGTCGAGACCGGCACTTACGCTGAGCTGATGTCGAAAGAAGGAGGCCTCCTCGTCAACCTAATGGAGGGAGGCGGGAACTAGCCCGGAAATTTGGACCTTGACGAATTACCGAGCACTAAACCGCATCGCGGTGATGCAGTATTATTCCTTATACAATAGAGTCATCCCACGGTAGGGGTTGCACTTTTTGGGGTCAAACATTTCTGACCGGTTAAGCTCCTGAAATGAGGAAAAACCGGTTGGTATGATCATTTTACGAGTGCAGCTTGTTTTAGGACTAGCGGATAGAAATGTTGATCGGGTTGCGCGAACGGAAATCTTGGAAGTCATGTTGCGGGCGAGATATTGAGCTCCTAATGTAGGAGCTGCACCCCTGCCGTGGGATGACTCAATAGTATTGTTTGCATGTATAATACTACGGGAGGAGGGGCCTAGTCTGGAAGTTCGGGGACTTGGCCAGTTCCCGAGCGTTTTAAACTGCGTCGCGCGGCGGCGATGCAGTACTCCGTCTCGAAAGCATTTTTTGTTGGCACGCGCTTACCGTAGCACTTTTTCCAGGGTTCAGAGCTCGACGAGGTCTCGACCACTAGACTGCGTCGCGGCGATGCGGTAATTCGTCTACAGTAGGTTAGTTTGCATGCGCTATGATTTATCCTACAGTAGTACACTTTTCCAGGTGTCTTGCGCGTATGCACACCTCGCTCGGTGCCTGATGTACTCTCTCGGTGACAGTTCTGTCAGGTTTCTGCGCTACAGCTCACTCACTCGGTATGTACCCCGGGACCTGCAATGCTGTACTGTACTGTAGTATGGCCACCTAGACCATCGTCAGGCCCAAAGTGCGGCCAATATCGCCCGCTGAGCCAGCTGTTTCCTCCGAAGAACGCGAGCGGATTACGTCTGTACGACCGCCCGTTACAGATCTCTTCGCCCGTTTCCTTACACCGTTAGTCGTACAGTATCATGGTTTTATTTGCGTCTACTTCCAGTAGTATATGTACCAGGGGTCGGAGCTTGGCGAGTTCCCGAGCACTCCACTGCGTCGTGTCGACGCGGTAATCCGTCTGCGGTACGTAGTTTTGTTTGCTTGTGCTTGAAGTGTACATTTTTCTAGGGGTCTAGCGCGTATATTTTCCCTCCGTGCCTGATGTACGCTCCTAGTGAGGGGTGAGGTCACGTTTCTGCGCTGCAGCTCACCAAATCAATTTGTGCTTCTGTGACGGAAGCACCACACAGACCAAAAAAATCGGAGAACTTAGCGCCCTCGGCTCTTCAAACCGGCGAAGGGGTGCAGGGGCCAGGCTACAGTAGTGCTAGTATTTGGCTTGTACTGTCAGCAGTACTTTTTCTATTAATAGGGGCCTGGCGCGTATATTTACCTCCGTGCGTGATGCAACCTATTGTTATTCATAGTGGGATGGCTGCCAGGATTCTTCTCTGCAGCTAACCAGTCAATCAGTATGCGCTTCTTTCACGGAAGCACCGCGCAGGCACCATTGTCGCCCACCAATCAATGCGCTCCTTTCATCGACACACCACACAACAAGCACGCTTACTTTCGGTTGGTTCAAATTGACGATGGAACGTGATCACTTTTCGGTGCCCTAACAGTTTGATTTTGTGCTTTTCAGTCATCCCACGGTGGTAGGGGGGTGCCGCAGAAGTTTCGGAGCTACTAACATGAGCTCGACATCTCACCCGAAGCATGGCTTCGAAGAGATTCGCTCGCGCAAACCGGACCACCATTTCTATGCGCTAGAGTCGTAAAACAGTTAGACTATACGTACTCACTCGTAAAATAATCACTAAAAACCAGTATTAATAGTTCCTCACACTTACTTGACTTGAGGAGCTCAACCAATAGAAACGTTTGTCCCAAAAAGTGCAACCCCTACTACCGTGGGATTCCTCTTTCATCGACGCACCACACAAACAAGTCCACTTTTAGGAGGACATGACACCCTCGGTTTGCTCAACCTTGGAGGTGGAACGTGATGACTTTTCAGTGCCCTAATCACAGTTTGATTTTGCTTTTTTTTTTTCCGTCGCTTCTGACGCGGCCGTGTGTCTTTCACTTGTATCCAGACTGTTTTTATATACCGTACCTGTTTGCGTTTTGGCTTTCAAGTGATCAGGTATAATACCTGTTTTTTTGCCGCTGCCGTTTAGAAAATGCTCGCTTCGCATGAAGGGCGGGCGACGAAATGGGCGGAACCATCCATGTATGTGCGGAGTGTCGAGGCACGAGGCACTCCCCGTCGTTTATAACTACAGCAGTAGTATCGTATTTTCTACGCGTCATGTGCTCAGTACCCCCCCCCTCCGAAGGTTATTTACTCCAACTCCCCCTCCTGGGATTTGTGTGTCTTGGGGACATCTCACATGTCAGCATGCCGTTGTTTTGGTACGTTTGCGCTCAATTCCTCAGCGTACTGTAATAAAGTTCCAACGGTGTGGGTTGCCGTGCTGTTCCTCAGTGTACTGCTTAAATGCTGTATCTAGATCGGACGGGTGGGTGTACGGGGAGGGTTACCAATTTCAGCAAAAAACAGAGTGATATGTTTTGCAAATTGCAAGTGAGAGGAAATAACACAGATAACACAGAAGAAGAAGAACAATTCCGATTGGTGCGCCGGTGTATCATGCGAAGTACGCAACAACCGAACACCCTCAACAATAATAGCAAGCACCCCCGAAAAACACGCGGAACATCACCAAAACTCGCGAAAGCCCGCGAGAATCTAAACGAACATTCAATACTCATTCCGTTCCCCACGGAGAACAACAGTCAAACCGGAAAAAATATTTCACTACGTACCACTCTGGACGGGTATTTTATGGACCGCTTGATAAAACGGTCGCTATATTTTCTTCCAGGGGGATACGGGTAGACCTGTATCTTTAGATCTGCGTCGCAGCGATCTCCTTCGTATCGCTGACGGCTCGCATACTGCCGACGCGCGTCGGGTTTTAGTGGGGACGGGCGCCCTGACCTCTCTGTTACAAGGAGACCCATCGCCCTGGGGGGCGCGAGATGCGCACCCTGTTCGAGCTGGCCCGGAGGGTCGCAGACAACGCGGACGAAACCCCGAAGTATTGTGAGCGTCTTTCCACCCTTGACAAGAATATATAGGGATCTTTGGTTGATCAATATGACTAGCTATCGGTCCTTATATATATGTCAGAAGTGGTGCCTGGAAGCTCGCCGAGGTCCGCTATGTATGATGGCGCACGAGAGGCCCCTGTTGGCCACTTTCGTCCCTCGGCGAGCGGGCGACGACGAGACGCGGACCCGGCCACCTCCCTCCTCCCTACCGTCTCTCTACACGCCTGTGTGAGCCGGAAAACCCACGTCGGCCACGTGCTCGCCCGCAGTCACGGCACGAAGCCTGGCGCTCCAGCTCGAGATGCCGTGGCGCCCGGATCGCTCTTAATCTCCAGTGAAAACAAAACTAGACCCTTTCGCTCAGATCCAAGGGTTGCCTTTGTGTTGGTGGAAGCCGGTGTTGCTGGCGTGATGGCCCGGCTTCTTTCTGGATGAGTAATTTATTTGCTTGAATTACTGTGCGTTTCGTGTATTGTGTGGTGCGGCTGCTCCTCTCCTGCTGTTAGCTTACTGCTGCAACAACATTTGTTTGCTAGAATTTGAGCTGGAATTCATAATTTGGGGCATCAATGCGAACAGCATTTACAGCAGTAGAGTAGTGTTTTGTTACAGATATTTCGCCCGACAAAATTCACTTGTCAGACGAAGGCCGCCATAAAACGGTATATCGCGCCGGTTGCAGCCGGTGTACGTATCATACCACAAAGCTTTGTTGGGTTGTTGGGCTATGAGTAGCTAGCCATTGGCTGATTGTACTTTCCCTCTCTACCGTAAACTGGCGTAGAAACCACAGGTATACCGTCTTATGGTGTTTAGGACTATGGGCAAACGGACAGACAACTTGGAGGCGAATATGAGATTATATAAAAACATATTTAAAATACGTCAGCTGTGAGTTCGATCAAATTGATAGTCGATACTCACCTTTGCGAGCTGCGTGATACTCCGGCCGCGCTTTTTTCAGATGTTTTCCTCTTTCAAGGTATACGTCAATGACTCCCCCGGATGCTGCCAGGGTGAGCAGAAAATGTTTACCAAGGGCAATATCGGTTATCCATTCGATTGGTGTTCGCTGTGCCTTTAGACACGTCGGATCCGATTCACAACCTCGGTTTGAAACGGCGGCTACCCACCGATATCGCCCGAAACATTGAACGAAATCATAACCCAACATATAAACTTCAACGCAAGACACATTCCACGATGATAGAGGTTCACCATTTGTTTTCTGAAGCTCTTCACTTGAGGAGCCCGATACCCTCACCGAAAAAAACGATTTTGAGTAAAACGAAAGTGCAGTCCGATGAACAAACCCGTGGTCCATCTGTACAAAAAAGCATGTTGTCGCAACAATAGAATGACATTCCTATACTATTAGTAAGTGATTTAACATTCCTATACTATTAGTAAGTCATTTTGGGTTAAGGAGCCCCCGTCGTCCAGAAAAAGAAAAAAAACGCCAAAAAGTGCTACCTCTATCGTAGAAAGCGTCGAAACTTTGAATCCTACCGGACCATCGACAACAACCAGATTGTACCACCGACCACCGACTCCTCGTACCTACTGCGGGGCTCATGTCTGATCAGAAGGGGCGCTGTCACAAATGGCACACCCATCCACGATCAGCCGTGCTTAGCGCACACTCGCACCGGCAGATCTATTTTTTTATGTGTTGGTGGCAACATCAAGACACTCTGAGGCCTATTGGGTGGGCACCTCATGGCCCTGTGCCTACGTGAGGTCGCCCACTCTTGCGCTGCCCACTCGACCAAACAAAATGTTCACGGCCTAGGTTCGGAGTACAACAAACTATTAGACCAAACGCTCTTGGCCGTTTCACAAATGAAGGGCCACTGGGGGCCTGATACCTACCGTGTGGACAACAACTTGACGGCCTGCGTTTACGTGAGATTCCCCACTCTTGCACTGGCCGCTTGACCGAACCCAATCGCTTACACGGTACGTATGAAGGCCAGCATGGAGAAAAGTAACCACATAAAATCGTTTACTGTCGGTATCGAGACCATGTCATAATGGAAACAGGTGACCAAAACTCACCTACCGAAACTAAACGGTTACAATAAGTATGTAGACTGTTCCCACAGTAGCATAGATATATATGAGTGCCCCGCACAACAGCGGACCGAGTAGGTACGGAGCGAAAACAAGCCAGTACACGCTACGTACGCGATGATTATTTCCCAGTTTGAAGACCTCTAGTCCCGAAAGTAATGGAAATAAATGCGACTTCGCTGCTTTACCATGAATTGCATCCACCCGGCACACTACTAACGGTTGATTCCCAGCTTGAATGTGTCTTGAGCCTGGAAGGAACAGCAGGAAAACCTACTTGACCATGAATTGCACCTGCACGACGTGGAGAGGGGAGTGGAGGAGCCGGGTGCAAGCAGGTAGGATTAGTGCCTTGTCGGCGACAAACCAATGTTCGAACATTTTCTCGCACACACGGTAAATGGAAGGTGTGTTTGGGCTGTAGGCACTCGTTTGATCGGGGGTGATAAAAAAACACCAGGAAATGGCATCGCCCCTGTTCAGTACAAAACATTCGCTTCAGCTTCCCAACTTTAATTTTCCACCATGACCACTGCTTGTGAACCTGCAACTTTCGGTTCTTCTTACGAACGACGCGTTCTACAATGATAGAGGTAGCATTTTTGGGGTTTTTATGTTCTGGATGACGGGGGCTCCCGAACCAAAAATCTATTTTTTTTACAATATTCTTTTGTTGTATAGATGGGCCACGGTTCTGTTCATCGGACTTCACTTTCAGTTTGCTTAAAATCACTTACTATTAGTATAGAGTAATATAATATTCCTCAAGTGAGGAGTTACAGTAACAAAATGGTGAACCTGTATCGTAGAAGGTGTCGAGCATTGACCGATAACTACTTGCCAGAGCTCGAACTGTAACACCCACCTCCGTGATGCTCAGCCACACGTCGGCGTTGGACTCATGGTCGGCGAGGCAAAGCGCGAGGTCGGCCGTTTCGTCGCTGCCGAGCACAAACTCCTCGTACTCGTTCGAAGTCCCGCTAGACTCGATCTGGCCGAAGAGCTCGTCGTTGCTGTACACGTCCAGCGTGCGGGTCCGCTCCGTGCCCTTGTGGAACACGACGTCCAGCCTGACAATGTCCTGCGGTTCTTCGAAGAAGTACTCGATGCAGCACGCCCTGTCTCCCTCGAGGAGGTCACCCTTGCACGACCAGCGCGAGTTGTAGTCGAGGTCACCGTCGCGGGTATTGTCGGCCTTGCAGCCGTCCGGGCTGCAACCATGCCCTTCCGTCCTCTCGTCGTAGGCAGAGGCTTCCACTGTTACCGTTGTCCTCGTGGCCGCATCCACGAGGGATTCGGCGGAGGGGGCTGGGGTAGTGGGGGTTGGGACGGTGGGAGTCGGAGCGACGGGGACTGGCGTGGCCGGGGTGGGGTTCACAGGCGTTACGGCGGCGGGAGCTGGGGTGGCGGGGCCTGGGGTAGCGGGGATTGGGGCGACCGGGGAGGGGGTGGCCACGGTTGGGGTTTCCGGCGCCGAGGTGGCAGGGGTTGGGGCGGTGGGGGCTGGGGTCGAAGGCGTTAGCGCAGCGGGGGCTGGGGTGGCTGACGTAGGCGTAGCCGGCGCTGGCGTGACCGAGTTCGGGATGGCGGGGGCTGGGGTACCGGCGGTCGGGACGGCGGGGGCTGAGGTGGCGGCGGTCGTGCTGGTGGGGGCTGGCGTGGCGGGGGTGGGGTCGGCGGGAGCTGTGGTTGCGGGGGTCGGCACTGCATGCGAAGGGCGAACACGCACGACGGTCGAAGGGTACACGGCTCAGCAATTTTCGCTTAGCGCCTTCCATACTGCTACATTATCATACTGCACACCAGGGGCGAGCACGCACAAGGGTAGAAGGGTACACGGCTCGGCAATTTTCGCTTAGTTGCCTTCCATATACTGCTGCAGTATCAGGTATACACGCGCATTGCACTCTGTACTACCCATTCCTGGGGTGGAAGCGTTCGTCTTGCGAGTGAAAGGTGATGTAAGCCCTTGACCTTGGTGCATGTACATTAACATACTCAAGAAGCGCAACGTATCACATATCCTCCGCTGCGGACGTCTGGTTGTGGAAATGGGAGGACATTCCGTCTACCGGTAGACTTTTGGTCAGAGCCTCATGGGCCCTCGTTCACCTGAAGAGGAGCACGAAAACGCCCTGATCAGCTCAGAAGAGGACCCCGTCGCTAACGTTGGGGGGACAAACAACGCACAGGGAGGGGGCACGCATCGGAGCATGGGAAGAGGGCGAGTGTAAAGCGTGAAATATATTTTTCGTCGCTAGAAAAGACATACCTGGTACAAAGCAAGGCTTCAAGATGGGGGGGGGGGAGGTGTACTCTTTTCATGAATGCCCGTAGTTACATGACTATAGGTAGCGGGGTCAGGGTTAGGACTAGCGCGAGTGCCTATCTTAAAATTTCAATCTTTTAGCTAATTGTTTCTTCATCTTTCATCTCGCGTTATGCGCAGTGTCGCCATGAAATCGTTCTGTTACGATGTGCAAACAGCACACTTTATTAACGTCCGGTTCTTGAGCGAGACACTGAGCCGCTCGAACGAAGGCTATATGCTTGAGAGCGAAAAACGGGGGTACTTCCCCCATCGCTGCTACCGTGTGGTCGAACATAATCCCGACCCGTACACCGCAGCCTTGGCCGATCATCGTTGTCCATGGGCTGCTTTGCCCCCTGGCCACTTTGGTGACGCCTTGTAACGAGGCAGCAAAATACAACATGCTATTTCGCGTCCAAAGCACGCGAGGTATACCCTGCACGTATGCCCTGTGAGGTGCAACGCGCCTCGTCGAAAGAATGTATTGGTACTCGCTTGGATGGGATCGGACACCCCCCACGCAACTGAAGTCCCCGCTCTAGAAGCGCCTGCAGTACGTGGCACAAAATCCGCGTATGGCGTGTAACCACTATATCCGTCTACAAGGGTCGCGGATTGGCTATTTCCCCTGGGTAAACTTGTTCCTCACCTTCCTTGCAGAATGTTCCGCGCTTTAGCTCAATAGTGAGATAACTCGCGAATCATCCCGTCTTAGATCAGTAGTGAGTAAACTGGCAAAATCTCCCGTCTTAGCTCAATAGTGGGCAAACAAAAACATACCAGGTACCAGGTATAGCTTAGTAGGGTGGCGTGTGTAGACACCGCCAACCCTCCATGAAGCAACTTCCGTCAATCGTTGCTACAACGAATGCAGCTCGCGCGTGGTTGTGGGGAGAGAGCGAAAGCTTAGCACGAGATGACACGTCTAGCTACTGTAGTACCACTGCTGTCGACAGATTTACTGCGAGAGCCATCACCTTTTGGGCAAAAGCCGTATAGCCCCTTTTTACCTTTCTTTGCAAAAGCCTGTTCCAACAACCGATTGCACGTATTTTTGTTGTCGCCATAATGTGGGTGCAGTTCAGGGCAGGGTCAACGTTTGGTACAGATGGCGCGTCCCCCTACACCACCGATTTTTGTGATTCCGTAACCCACCGCAGCTGTAGCCGTTGCTTCCAGGCTGGCATTCGCAGACATTGCCTTCTTCGTCGCATGTCGGCTCCTCCGGGCACTCTAAGCAAAACCGTGCGAGAACATGTATGTGTAGCAGCATGGAGGCGACAAATCAGCGAACCTTTAAAATGATACGACCCAGGTATTTCATCGCCCCCCTCTATGTGATAGATATGATAGGGGGCTTACATCATTGGTGTTTTTTCGTGGGGGTATTGTGGTCTGATTGGTAGTAACATCGTCTATAGGTCTGGACCCATTGGATTCTGGGTTTCCTGTTTATGCGTGGATGCCAAAACGGCAAGTGGAATACTGGTGATAATGTCATCTGTCATTTTTTGCACACTACTATCAGATGGCGAACAACAAGCTACTATTACGGGGGACCATAGTAAATAGGAACAAATATTGTTAGTAAAATTCGGGAAATATATATTTTTTTGTGTATACCGTAGGTCCTGTTAACTACGTTCCCCCGTAATAGTGACAATAGATATATATCTATATAGCTATCGGCGGTAGTGTGGGTGGCATTCCCTACTTTGTACCACTCTGACCGTGAATATAAGCACCCTATACATCCTAATTTTAGTGCAAATCGGTTCTTATATTTCAGGTCAGAGTGGTATCCGTATTCGAGGGAGGCGCGACCAATCCAAATTCACTCCTTGAGTCGGAGGTCGGACAAGCAACACGCAAACGCACCAGCTCGACCCTGACGCAACCCTCTGCCATCAAAAACGAACTACGATCGCTGCCATCTAAAACGATTTACGCGTCTCTAGACTAATGTAGGGTAGACCTAGCCACCTGGCCGCGCGGATCTTGGGTTATAGGGTTAGGGTTAGGGTTAGGATCCGCGCGGCCAGAACGCTAGGTAAGCTCGCATTCAGCGCCGTCGGTCGCACTCTTACCAGCTCCCATACTAAAACTGGTACATTTAATAACTTTGTCTAGACGCGTGCGACGATACTATTAATAGTATAAACTGGCATTAATAGCTCTTTTTGGCAAAAACATGTTTCTGAAAGACGGGGCTCCTTAACCCAGAAATCGCCCGGATGTCATTCTTGTTTCGCGAAACATGAATGTGTACGTAAGCTTCATCGGGTTGCACTTTCAGTTTGCTCGAAATCAGTGTGCGGGTGAGGTATAGACCTCCTACAACAGTGAGGGATGTGCCTCAGTAGCACCCTTACCGAGGGATGACTCAGGTGGCTGCACAGCAGTACATCGCCCCGCGGCCTAGGCAGAAACCGACGTTGGCTAACCTGGCCTCGATAGTGCCGTTGGTTAACCTGGCCTCGATAGTGCAGTTGGCTAACCTGGCCTCGATAGTACCGTTGGTTAACCTGGCCTCGATAGCGCAGTTGGTTAACCTGGCCTAGATAGTGCTGTTGGTTAACCTGGCCTCGATAGTGCCGTTGGTTAGCCTCGCCTCGATAGTGCCGTTGGTTAACCTGGCCTCGATAGTGCCGGTACGTGCCAGCCGGAAACACCGGCACTATGGCGGCATCCGGCACTTCTCCGCATCTTGCCACTACGTACTGGTTTCTCCCTAATGTGCGAAGCGATTTCACCGGCACTACGTGGGGGCAACCGGCACTTTGATGCTTCGGCGCGGGTGACGCACAAAAATCAAAGCTACATTTTTGCACATCGTAATCTGTGTAAACACAGACTCTAGCAGATGGTGCAATGGTGAAACACTTAATCCAGTCATTCTAATGCAAGCCATTGGTGATTCGGCACGGGAGACGAGCCAACAAAAAAACTACTACTTCGTGAGTAAATCTATTATACATCGTATAACGTGTGTATACACAGGCTATTATACTCTATCATATCTAGAAGTGTCGTTTTCTTTTCTTTTTTACACCATTAAGTAGACGTTTAACCTGGTATCACGGGTGCATACTGATTTAAGCCATCGGTTGGACTATTCAAGACATTAAGTCAGATGAGTAGATTCCACAACCGAGGGAGATTTTTTAAATGGTTGGAGCTCCGGTGCAAGCGCGCACCACGACGGAGGTAGCACTTTTTGGGCAAAAAAAATCTGACTGAAGACCTGCCCCATGTCGTTGGGATCTCGTTGAGGTTTTCCAATGCTCAGGCCATGGGATAGGTCATTGAGTGATGTGACTTTTTATTGGCCAGAATAGTTCTGACTGGAAGAAGTACCCAACGTCGTCCGGATCTCATTTAGGTTTTCCAATAGAGTGATGCATATTTTTAAAATCAAAAATCTATTTTTGGGATGAGGTATTGATGAATTCGAATTCGATTTAAAGGAAATTGGGGATCACTGACCGCATATGCCGCTCTCGTCGAACCCAGTCGGAAGTACCACCCTCTCCGAGTCTCTGCAGTTGGTTACCGGTTGGTCAGTTAGGCGGCAAGTCGGAGCGCAATTATCAGAATACAGCAGTAGTGGTCCAGCTATAGTGCCGGCATGTGCAAGCCGGAAATACCGGCACTATAGCGGCAACCGGCACTACTCCGCAAACTGTCACAACTATAGGTTATTCACATCACAATAAATTTTACTGGCACTACTGCGGCAACCCGCACTCTTCAACCGGCACTACTGAGGGATCCCTACTGCAAATATAGATAGGGGTTAGCGTTTTACCGGTTACCACCACAACCACTCTCCATGACAACAAAACACGATTACCGAAAATGTAATTATTTTTGAATATAGGTGGGGTGAAATGAAATTAATTCACATTATTTCAAGACAATATTTATTTTTGATGTTTGGGGGAGACGATATCTTCACAACTCAAATTCTAAACGAATGTCCAACTCCGATGGGGACCATATTCAAGGCGTCCATCAGTTTCGATCTCCGAGGGAGATGCTGCGGATATTCAGCAGATGCATTGAGTAGCGCTTCCACTTGACGTAGTCGTGGAGCGGCTTTCAGGGCGCAAGCCGAATTCTACCAGGCTGCAATGCAATTCCAACATAAACAGGCCCCAATGCCAACACAAACAAGCCACGAGGTGAGCTTAAAACAGCATACTGACGGATCGGCGGACTCTTTACACGACCTGTAAAATCAATACCAGAGGGTGTATGGCCGGCGGGGTATGCAGTGTTGCCGTGTTCGAAGTTAGACCGGGCCAAGAGCTCTAGTGGGGGACAACCGACCGGGTGGCGAAAAGAAGGCACCCTTGAGGCGACGAAAGACGAACACTATTTACGGGGGAACGTAGCTAGTAGGACCTACGGTAGACACAAAAACCTTTATATTTATCTATTTTTACTAACAATATTTGGCCCTGATTGCTATAATATGTCACCCCGTAATAGGCACCGCTACGAACCATGGTACCACCACAGGTCGTATTATAGCAACATGGCTATCGGTGTTCCGTGGCCGTACGGGGGCCCTGCGTCCCGGTCCACAAGTGTCACTAAGAAATTATTTTTTCGGCCAGAGTCACGCTTGGCAGCAACCTTTTCTGGTAGATAGACTACGCACACACACATACACACACGTTTGCTCGTCGACTACTGGGGCGTGGAGAACCTGATGAATCTACGAGGGCTTCTTAAACGAATGGCAAATATACGCGCTCAATTCACGACGACGAACGGAAAACAAAGGCTTAAGTCACTCACGTGTCGGGAAGGCATTGGAGATCTTCCATCTCTTCCATTTGCCTGCGACCAAGCAGCACACGTTAAATACATTTTGTACGAAACATGGTACGGCGGGGCCCACGATAAGCCGGACGATGCAGGACGCATTCTACGATAGAGGTTCAACATTTTTTTTCTGAAGCTCCTCACTTGAGGAGCTCTATACCCTCGCCCAAAATATGATTTTGAGCAAACCGAAGGTGCAATCCGATGAGCAAACCCGTGGCCCATCTACACAAAAAAAGCATATTGCAAAAATAGAATGGCATTCCGACGATTTTGGAGGGTTAAGGAGCCCCGTCAAATCCAGAAAATAAAAACTCCAAAAAGTGCTACCTCTATCGTAGAACGCGTCGCAGCAGTAGTAGCAGTCATGTCTATATTACAACGATTGCTGCGAGAGACCGGCTCTTGCCGCCTAGGGGACTTAAAATTACACCATAAAAACCATTAAAAGAGACACGGATCGACGACACATATATATATATCGCAACGAAAAATCAACCAGACATCATTTGAGACACGGATGGACGAAACATGTACATCGCGACGAAGCAAGCATCCACCGGACACTACACATACTTAAGACCACAGCTCAATCCAGCACCCACAGTAGCTCCTATAATGGGCTGTACATGCTTGAATGAAAGCTCAATCTAGCACTCACAGTAACCCCTATCTATGTAGACTGCGCATACGTGCGATGGAAGCTCAAGCCGGTACTTACAAGTATTCTAGAGCTTGAAGGCCATCGAAAAGCCCGGCGGGCAGGGTGGTAAAGCCGTTGCCGCCTGTCCAGCTGTTTCCGGAACCACGAAGCAACAAGCATAAACGGTCCAACCGATGATATAGCTTTTACGGGGGACCATAGTAAATAGGACCAAATGTTGCTGGTAAAATTAGTTAAATATATATGTTTTTATTTACACCGTAGGTCCTGTTTACTACGGCCCCCCGTAATACATAGTACTTTCGCGATATAAACCTCGACGTACAGTTCGACGTATGTATGTCCACCCCTCAATCTGCGCATCGTCAATCCTATTAATCAGCGCGTGGCCGAAAGTGATACGCACAGTTGGAATGCTGGAACATGTCCGTAAAGGAATGGCGTTTATATCAGACGTGATTATTTAGAGAAGATCAATATGGTGTCACGCGCGGACGCCTTCAACAAGTCAATATAGAACGTTACTGGGGTCTCATTTATTTCGCTTGTCGACCACAACTACGGTAGGGATACATTGCCTAACGACTGTACGTGTGGCAGGCCGGGACTGGATCGTCTGTTAGTACTGCTGCCGTCAAATACGGTAAACATGCGACTCGGTCGAAAGCAGCTTGGTTAGGTTTAATGCGAGAGTGAAACACATCGGCGTTTTCGACCGACAAACGACAGCGCGAGCACTACGTTCAGAAGCTACAGACAAATATCGGGGACAGGACGCGACGAGGTCTGGCGCTCTTTGGCATAATGCACAAAAAAGTTCCCTTTGATCGCCGTCGCGGTACCTGGACGAGCGCATTGCTAACCATCTACAAAATCCGCAGGCAGGGGGTGGCGACGACGTCATCACATGCGGGACGCGACTCTGCATCGACGTCTGCCGTTGTAACCACCAAGCAGGAAATGCCAAAGAGCACGTGCTCGCCAGTCGTGAGATTTTTTCTGTTCTTGACGCGTGCCCCGTACCGCAGGAGTTTTCTGGCTTCTCACCTTAAGAACCCCGAACCCCGTCCCTATACTATTATCAAGTAAATGTGTCCCCAAAAAGGGTTTCCAGTTGTAAAAGGGTTAAGAGCCCCATCCATATCCCCCCAACAAACGACTGAACACTACAAAAACGCTAAAAAAGTGCTTTTTTCGATGAACACACCCCATGGTCTAGGTATATTTATATTATTATTATTATTATGGTTCTTGCCTTCCTACAATGTGCAGCAGGATCTTCAACGTTGATCACTCAAATCATTCCCGAAAGAAGAAAACCACGGATACAAAATGAAACCTATATATGCACAAAGTCTAGCTCCCTTATATTATATGCCTGTGCTCGCTTTATTAAGTCGTTTTTTTTCGTGAAACATGAAGGACATTCCGACTATGTTGAGGTAGACCTTAATTCAGTTGGCGACGCCCGTCGCTCATAGAAAACTGAGACAAAACGTGATACTCGTGTACTAGCGTGCGCGGGATATGCTATTTTTAATAGCGGTGCTCACAAGATCTCCAGAGAAGCCAAATCGTCGAAGATGTCCGTTGCAAGGGACTCGATACCGTTGTCCGCGATATTCCTACAAAAACAAACACACAGTAGCAAGTGCGGAGGGGGAGAGTCAAAACCGACGGATAGCGACCGCGCGAAAGGTTGGTGATATTCCTTTTCGCTCAGCAATTTACGTTTGCCCAGGGGCATTTCGGGACACAATGTATGTGTAGCGGAGGATGGGGAAATTGGATCAAGTCATACTATTTCAAGATAATAAATACTGTACCTGGTAGTTAATGTCCGATTTCGAGGGAGACAATACATTGGATTAATTCAGGCCGACTCAAGACATCAAAAACATTTCCGTCGTAGATGCAAACGATATCGGCCCTAGTACTCCGGCCGGTAAATACTCGCTGACCTCAAGGTGGGTGAGTGGGGGTCACGCCAAGCACTCCAGACGCCGACCATTCGGACCGTGGCTACTTTTTCTTGTCTCATAAAAGACTCATGCATCTCTCGCACGAGCGTCTGACCCTACTTCGATTTCGTAATCCGTATATACATTTTATGATTTGTTTTTTGTCTCGCGTTGTGAGCCCTCTTCTATGAAAGCGATTTTGTTACGCTCGCGTTTCCCGAGTGAACAACACAGGGCTGTTTACGCTAATGGCCTACTGTAAGAGCGGTGAAAATAGGGTAACAATACCGTACTACCGTACAGTAGATCGATCGAGTCTTCGGCAAAATGAACGTGTACAACATCGATAACGAACGCAATCAAGGTCTATGTACCCTGCACCCGTTGAAATTTGTGAAAATGTCAAAGCTGCCTTACCATCCGCACCACCGAGTCATCCCACGGTAGGGGTGTAGCAATAAGTCCCTGAGCTCCTAACATTAGGAGCTCAATATCTCACCCGAGACA
>JBBMKB010130056.1:0-19606 GCA_037833945.1 Alaria marginata
GATACATTCGTGTTTCGTGTTTTTGGACTGCCCGCCCTTCGATATTTGTGTTGCGTTCTTCTTCGCCTTCACCGACTATTTAGAGTACTGGGTCAGATGAGGCCTCCTACCTCACTCAGTGTTTTTTTTATTCTCACGTGCAGATTGCAGCACACGTCGCTCGTTCCTGTTGCTGAAGTTTGTATCATGTCCTCATAGTAATCATCTCCGGCCACGGTGGTATTGTATCAAACCACCATCCAACCTTATAGAATAGTACACCTAGGCAAAAACAAGTACACCATTGGTTTAGGCGCTGCAGTACACTAATTACTGGGTTAGATGAGGCCTCCTGCGTCATTCGGTGATCCTCGCCCGACATATGCTTCCTCACCAAGCTCAGGCGTAGTGCAGTAAGCTGCTCACATAATTCCGAGGTTGCTGTACGCTGAGCCGGGTGGGTGAAATAGTCAGTAGGTTTGCTCCCAATCTCAAGTATATCTCGTTTGGATCCATTGAAACCGCAATGCTTCAAGGGTACCAGCCCTTCAGCAAGTCCTTTTGGACCCAGAGCTTGGAACCGCCCTCTGTATCACTGCAGGAACAATTCAACCGGCTTTCGTTTTATCCTGTTGTATTATCCTTCGCCTTCACTTACGTTTGGAGTGAGTATACGATTAGACGAGGCCTCCTGCCTCAAGTCAGTGGTCCTACCTAGACTTCACTGCATCTCTGTACTCTCCGTTGACCACAGAACTAGGATCGGTTGGTTTCCCAAAACTTAAATGTCCCCAAGCATATCGACGCGCGCAAGCGGTGAAATCTTCTTGGAAAACCGGGACAGCGGTAAATCAATGAAAGGGCGTTGCGTTTCGCGCTTCAGCATAGAAGCACCGTCTCGTTTGCTTAACGATCCTCGCCGGGGCACTAGAGACCCCGACACGATACCGTGCTACCTGTTCCGTCTTTCGACTCCCAATCTTCATGCTATCATCTACCACCGTTTCCGCTAGCGACTTACTATTTCATAAGCGAACCTTGAAAGGAGTGCACCGTATATTGATCAGACAGCCAGGCTGCACGCAGATGAGCCTGTAACAAGGCCGCCATCCGGGGCGCAGTCAGCGCTGCCGTTCCCCGCACGTCGTTTGGTTCCACGATAAACAATGTTTTTTACAAGGTCGTTGGCGGATCGGAATCCAACGGTTCAACCATTATATATTACCATCGTTGGCCGATTGGAGTCGACTGATTTCTTCTTCTTGTCGATTTCTGGCCTATTATATTCCAACAATCGAACGATCGCTTTCTTGAGATCGCTGGGCGATCCGAATTCGACGATCCTCCTTTTCGATTGTTGTTGCTTAAACGGAATCCAGCGATGAAACTCCATGTTTTGCGATCGCTGGCCGGTCGGAATTCAAGGGCCCTTTTTCCCGATCGTTGGCTGATCCGGATCCAGTCACCCCTTTTGGACGATCGTTTGCCGATCGGAATCCAACGAAACATTTTTATAAAGCGTTAGTCGATCGGAATCCAACAACCTCAGACTCACAAGTAATGTTGGCAGATCGGAATCGAACGATGTCTTTCTTACCATCGTCGGCCGAAATCAATCCAACGATCCGGTCGGAGTCCAACGATCCGACGATACTGTTTTTGAGATCATTGGCAGTGCATATTTCCAACATCCTTTTTACACGACCGTTGACCGATCGAGATCTGATGATCAAACCTTCCCTTGCTTATGATCTCTGGCCGTTTTAAATCCAACGACCTTTTCGTTTCGGTATCCAACGGTCCAACGATCCTTCCTTAAGCATTTTCGCGGTGGGTTGGCCGATCGAAATTCAACGATCCAACGATCGCGTTTTTACGGTCGTTGGTTTGTTGAAATTCAACGATCCCATTTTTATGATTGTTAGGTGATCGGAATCCGTAGATCCGTTTGTTGGTCATAAAAATCGTTGAACGCGTGCTACGATAGACTAGGTATTACTTACTATTAGTATGGCACTTTTTGGCAAAAAAAAATCTGAACGACGGGGCTCCTTAACCCACAATCATCGGAATGTCATTCTTGTTTAGCAATAAATTGTTTTTTGTATACCTCGGCCATGGGTTCGTTCATTGGGTTACCCTTTTAGTTTTACTTAAAATCACTTACTAATAGTATGGAGCTCCTCAAGTGAGGAGCCTCAGAAGGCAAATTGCCTCAGAAGGCAAATACTAATCGGTGCACGTCTACCGTACCATGTGTCTAAACGGCGGGTCGGAATTCAACAACTATATTTTTATTATCGTTGGCCAATCGGAAGTCAACGATCCTGTTTTATCGATCGTTGGCCAATCGGAATCCATTCATCCACCGATCATTTTTTTGCGATCGTTGACTGGTCGGAATCCAGTAATAATCGGATTTCTACGATCGTTGGCCGATCAATTTCCAGCGATCCAAAACTCCCTTTTTAATACAACCATTATTAGCTGGTCGTACATTAGCGACCCTCTTTTTACGATTGTTGGCCGATCGGAATCCGACGATCAAACCACCGATCGGAGTCCAGCGATGCAACAGTCCATTTTTCACGATCCTTGGCCAATTGAAATCCACCGATCCACAGCAATCCCTTTTTTACGATCATTGGCTGGTCGGAATTCAATGATCCAACGATCTCTTGTTTCATGATCGTTGGCCCATCGAACTCCAACGACCCAACGATCCTTTTTCTACGGTCGGTCGTCGGTTGGTCGGAGTTCAAGTGTCCCGTTTTTTACGGTCGTTAGCCGATCGAAATCGGACTATCGAACGATCCCTTTTTTGCGATGGTTGGTCGATCGGATTCCAACGATCCAAATAAATTATATATCCCTTTTTCACTGTCGTTGGCCAATCGGAATCCAACGATTCATTTTTACGATGTTTGGCGGATCGAAATGCAGCGATCCAGCGATCTCTTTTTTGCGGTCATTGGCTGGCCGGAATTCAACGACCGAACGATCTCTTCATTTTGGCCGTTGGCCCGCCGAACTCCAGCGGTACAACGATCCTCTCTCTACGGTCGGTCGTCGGCTGGTCGGAACACAAGTGTCCCGTTTGTTACGATCGTTGGCCGATCGAAATCCGACTATCGAACACTTCCTTTTTAAAAATGGTTGGCCGATCGGATTCCAACGATCCATATATATATATATAATATATACATGTATATCCCTTTTTCACTGTCATTGGCCAATCGGAATCCAACGACTCATTTTTACGATGGTTGGCGGATCGAAATTTAGCAATCCAACGATCTTATTTTTACGATCATCGGCTGGTCGGAATTCAACGACCCAACGATCTCTTCATTATGACCGTTGGCCCGCCGAACTCCAACGATACAACGATCCTCCTTCTACGGCCGGTTGTCGGCTGGTTGGAACACGAGTGTTCCGTTTTTTACGATCGTTGGCCGATCAAAATCTGACTATCGAACAATCCCTTTTTTACAATGGTTGGCTGATCGGATTCCAACGATCCAAGTATATCTATATATTTATATCCCTTTTTCACTGTCATTGGCCAATCGGAATCCAACGATTCATTTTTACGATGGTTGGCGGATCGAAGTTCAGCGATCCGATAATATATTTTTTACGATCATCGGCTGGTCGGAATTCAACGACCCACCGATCTTTTTATTATGACCGTTGGCCCATCAAACTCCAACGACACAACGATTCCTTTTCTACGATGATCGTCGGCCGGTCGGAGGTCAACGATCCTATTTTTACAATCGTTGGCTGATCGGAATGCAACGGTTCAACGATTCCTTTTTCACAGTCGTTGGCCGGTCGGAATTCACCAATCCCTCTACTAGTGGAATCGTTGCCCGATCGGGGTCCAACGATCTACCGGTCCCATGTTTACGATCGTGGACCGATCAGAATTCAGCGATCCCGTTATTCCAATCACTACTGGCCGATCGGAATCCAACGATCCAACGATCCCTTTTTCACGACCGTTGGCTAGTCGGAAATGAACTAGTCTTGGTTTACGATGGTTGCCCGGTCGGAATCCAACGATCGAACGATCCCATTTTAACGATAGTTGGTCAATCGGAATCCAACGATCCAACGATCCCATTTTTACGATCGTGGGTCGATCGGAATCCAACGATCGAACGATCCCATTTTTTCTATCGTTGGCTGATCGGAATCCAACGATCGAACGATCCCTTTTTCACGATCGTTGGCTGGTTGAAATTCAAAGATGTATCATATGTTTTCCGAACGTTGGCCGATCGGAATCCAACGATCCAACGATCCCATCTTTTCGATCGTTAGCCGGTCGGAATACGCACAACTGTCCCTTTTTTTACGATCGCTGGTCGATTGGACAATGATCCAACTATCCCTGTTTCACGATCGTTGGCCGGTCTAAATTCACCGATACCTCTTTTACGCTCTCTGGCCGAGCGGGTTCCATTAAGGATCCCACGATCCTATTTTTAAGATCGTTGGCCGATAGGGACCCAACGATTCAACGATCCCTTTTTCACGATCGTTGGCCAATCGGAATTCAGCAATAAAACGAGTCATTGTTCACCATCATCGTTGGCTGATCGGAATCCAACGATTCCATTTTTACGATCATTGGCCATTCGGAATTCAGCGATTATTCTTGTGTTACGATCGCTGGCAGATCGGAATCCAACGGTATAACGATATATTTTACGATCGTTGGCCTTTCAACGATCCCGCTGTTACTATCGTCGGCCGATCGGAATCCAATGATCCCTTTCTTTGCAATCGCTGGCCGATCGGAAACCAACTATCCCGTTTTGACGATCGTTGGCCGTTCAGAATTTCACCATTATTATGATTGCCTATTGATCGTCGCTTGATCGGAATCTGACGACCCAATGATCGTTTTTTCGCGGTGGTTGGCCAGTCGGAATTCACCGACCCCTTTAATCTAATACGATTGTTGGCCGATCGGAATCCGACGGCCCAACGATCTCATGCTTGCGATCGTTGCCCATCGGGTGTCAACAATCCAGTTTTACAATGGTTGGCCAATCTTCATCTGACTATCCAACGATCGTGTTTTCTCGACCGTCGCGATTAAAACATAATTCTTGTATTTTCGTCTGCCGATCGGAATCCAAAGATCCAACGACCCCCATGTTTACGACCGTCGGCCGATCGGGGCCCAACAACTCCTTGTTTAGGGTCGCCGACCAATCGGAGTCCAACCATCCTAATACCCCCTTTTTACGATCGCTAGCTGGTCGGAGCTCAACGGTCCAATTTTTATGATCGTTGGCCGATCGGAATCCAAGGATCTAACGATTCCATCTATATACTATCGTTGGCCGGTCGGAACCCAACGATTCAACCATCCATTTTTCACGATCGTTGGCCAATCGGAATCCAACGATTCGATTTTCACAATCGTTGGCCGGTCGGAATTTAATGAGTGTTATTATTGATATTGCTTATGATCGTTGGCAGATCGGAATCCAATTATATCACGATCCCTTTTACAGTCGTTGGTTAATCTAGCGGTCCAACAATATATTTTTCACGATCGTTTTCGATCGGAAACCAACGATCCAACGATCTCTTTTTTTACCATCGTTGGCCGATCGGAATTCAACGATTCTTGTTTTATGATTGTTAGCTGATCGGAATCTACCGATGTACCGATCCTTTTTGCGATCGTTGGCTGGTGGGAATCCACAGACCCTTGTTTTACCGTTTTTAGCTCAGAGGAACCTGGCGATTCAACGGTCTCTTTTTTCGATCGTTGTCCAATTGGAGTCCAACGATCCAACGATGCATTATCTATCATCATAATTGGCCATTCTAAATAGGACGATGATTTTGCTGCAGTCGGTAGTGCAGGTGAACATCTCACGGAAGAAATCCAGTTACATTCCCGTCTATTCAGCAGATAAATAATGCGACAAGAACAAACTACTGTAAGATAAACGTCCTACCGGTTTTTGAACCTAAACTACTGTACATATCAGCGGTGAAATGCTTGGCAACCCGACAACGGCAACAAATCCAATCACATGATGTCAGCATTTCACATCTCACCGGATAGGAAAGAGTCCAGGCGGAAGGCCCCCTCTTCAGCGGATGGCTCCCTCGATGTGCGGTGGGAGCCCTGGTAGCGTGGTGGTTCTGTCTTGTAATTTCTTCTGAAGTGGTGGGCCAGGTCGCGCTGCCCGGTGGGAGTACTCTGCCCTCAGTGCCAGTTGAGTAGTCCAGGTATACTTCTGCTGCCGCTGGTGCAGTAGTCCAGTTACACCGCTGCTACCGTCGGTAGTCCAGGTAAACATCTCACCGGGAAGGAAGCAGTCCAGGTGGAGTCCCCGCTCTTCAGTAGATGGTGATTGGGTTAATCATCTTGTGACGAAAAACACCTACTGTAAGGTACCCTTACTACCGGTTGGGACCTGAACCATTCTACATGCCAGTGATGAAGTGCTTGACAAGCCAGCAATGGCTATAAACCCCATAACACAATCTCGCCATTTCGCATCTCACCTCGGGCAGGAAGGATTCTAGGTTGAAGGCCCCCTTTATAGCTGGTGGTCCCCCCGATGTCGGGCGGGTGTCCAGGCAGCGTGGTGCCCCTGCTATGTTATTTATTCTGATTTAGTAGGCCAGGTCAGATCGCCTGGTGGACGTTCACTGCTTCCAGTGGCTGACAGATAATCCAGGTATACCTCTGCCGCCGTCGGTATATATGTGCTGCAGTCGGTAGTCCAGGTACATATGTGCTGCTGTCAATAGTCCAAGTTTACCTCTGCTGCCGTCGGTAACCGAGGTGAACCTCTGCTGCCGGTGGTAGTCCGTGTATCCATCTCACCGGAAACGAAGAGGTCCAGACAGAGTCCCCGCTCTTCAGCAGATATCATAGTGATTGGATTCATCAAGATGTGACGAGAAACACTTACTGTAAGAAAACCTTTCTACCGGTTGGAACCTAGACTATACTGTACACACATCTGAATGGTGAAGTGCTTGACAAACCGAAAATGACAACACATCCAATCACAGCATTTATTTCGCCATTTGACATCCAACCTGATAGGAAGGAGCCTAGGAAGAATACCTCCTCTTCAGCGGATGGTTTCCGCGATGTGCGTTGGGTGTCCAGGTAGCGTGGTGCCTCTGTCTTGTGTTTTTTTCTGCCAGGACGGACCGCCTAAGGGGAGTCACCCACCCCCAGCCTCTGGTGGGTAGTCCAGGTACACCGCCGCTGCAGTCGGTAGGCCGGGAAAACCTCTGCCGCCACCGGTAGTTCATGTAGATACCTCACCGGAAAGGAAGAAGTCCAGGCAGAGTTCGCGGTCTTCAACGAATGAGGATTGGGGTAACTGCGTTGTGACGAGAAAACCTACAACAAGATAACCTTCCTACCGGTTGGAACCTATCATAGACTCCTCTACATATCAATGGCGAAGTTCTTGACCCACCAATAATGGCAAACAAACCCAAAAACGTCATTTCATTATCTCACATATCACCGAAGAGGAAGAAGTCCAGGTAGACCGATGCCGCCGTCGGTAGTCCAGGTAAACCGATGTTTCCGTCGGTAATCCAGGTGAACGTCTCACCGGAAAGAGAGAAGTCCAGGTAGAGTCCCAGCTTTTCAGCAGATGATAATTGGGTTACTCATTAATGAAGTTGTGACGAAAAAAGCGTTAGTCTAAGATGATTAACCTACTGGTTGGAACCTGCTGTAAACTACTTTACGTATGTATGCTAAAAGCAGTGCTTAATAAATTGACAACGACAACAAATCCAATCACATCTTTTCATCATTTTCATCTCACCTGATAGAAAGGAGTTAACCCCTTTAGAACCCCGAACCCCGTCCCTATACTATTATCAAGTAAATGTGTCCCCAAAAAGGGTTTCCAGTTGTAAAAGGGTTAAGGTAGAACGCCCCCTCTTCTGCGGATGATTCCCCCGATGCACGGTGGACGTCGTGGGTGTCCAGGTAGCGTGGTGCCTCTATTTTTTAATTGTGTCGTGAGTGGTAGGCCAGATCAGACAGTCTGGTGGATTTTCTTCCACTAGGGCCTTGCGGGTAGTCCAGGTACGCCTCTGCTGCCGTCGGTAGTCCGGGCACACTGCTGCTGCCGTCGGTAGTCCAGGTAAACATCTCACCGGAAAGGAAGAAGTCCAGGTCAAGTCCCCGCTCTTCAGCAGATGGTGGTTGGGTTAGAGCGTTAAAGAAGTTGTGACCAAAACACACAAATGTACGTTTACCTTCCTACTGGTTGGAACCTACTGTAGACTACCGTGCATATCAACGGTGAAGCCCTTGGCAAAAAGACAGTGGCAATAAATCCAATAATATAATTTCATCGTTTCATAACTCACCGGATACGATGGAGTCCAGGTAGAATGCCCCCTCTCCAGCGATATGATCCCCCTGATGTGCGGTTGGTGTCCAGGAAGCGTGCTGCTTCTGTCTTGTGATTTGGTTCGAAGTTACTGTAGTAGGCCAGGTCTGACCGCCTGGTGGAAGCGCGCTGCCCCCGGTGTCTGTTGGATAATCCAGATGTACCTCTGCTGCCGCCGGCAGTCCAGGTAAACCTCTGCTGCCGTCGGTAGTCCAGGTACACCTCTGCTGCCCTCAGCAGTCTAGGTATACCTCTGCTGCCGTCGGTAGTCCAGGGAATCGTTTCCCCGGAAAGGAAGAAGTCCATGTAGAGTCCCCGATCTTTACCAGGTTATGATGTTTGAATCAAGTTGTGGTGATAAAATCTACTCTAAAATAACCGTCCTACCTCTTGGAACCTAGATACTCTACATATCAGTCATGAAGTGCTTGACAAACCGACAACGGCAACTCACCCAATCACGTAATGTCATTTCATCAGTCCACAGCTCACCTGGTATGAAGAGTCCAGGTTTAATGCCCCTCCAGCGGACGGTTCCCCCCATGTGCGGTGGGTGTCCGGGTAGCGTGGTGCCTCTGTCTTGTTGTTTTGTCTGAAGTGGTAGGCCACGTCGGACCGCCTGGTAGAAGCACGCTGCCCTAAGTGCCTGGTGTGTAGTTCACGTAAACCGCAGCTGCCGTCTGTAGTCCAGGCAGGCATCCCATCGGAAATAAATATTGTCCAGGTAGAGTCCCCGCTCTTCAGTAGATGGTGATTGGGATAATCAAGTTATGACGAGAAAAATCTGCATTATCCTTGCTACCGGTTGGAACCTAGATTACTTTACGTATCAGTGGTAATGTGTTGACTAACGAACAAAGGTTACAAACTAAATCCCGTCATTTCATCAAGTCGCATCTCACCTGATAGCAACAAGTCCAGGTAGACTGCTCCATCTTCAACAGATGGTCCCCCCGATGTGCGGTGGGTGTCCAGGTAGAATGCTGCATCTGTGTTGCGATCTCTTCTGAAGTGGTACGCCAAGTCGGATCACATGGTAGTAGTATGCCGCCCCAAATGTCTGATGTGTAGTCCAGGTATACTTCTGCTGCCGCTGGTAGTCCGGGCAAACATCCCATCAGAAAGAGGAAAGTCCTGGTAGAGTCCCCGCTCTTCAGCAGATGATGATTGGATTAGTTTAATAATCAAGCTGCGGCGAGAAAACCCTACTCTAAGACAACCTTCCTACCGTTTGGAACCTAGACTAGCCTACATAGGAGCGGTGGAGTGCTTGACTAACGGACACTGGCACCAAATCAAATCACGTCATATCATCATTCCACAGCTCACCCGATAGGAAGAGTCTGCTCCCAGTGCCCGGTGGGGGGTATGTTAGTTATAAAGACCAAACCACTGAGCCACTCAGTCAGCGCTGACTGAGTGGCTCAGTGGTTTGGTCTTTATAACTAACATACCCCCCACCGGGCACTGGGAGCAGACTCTTCCTATCGGGTGAGCTGTGGAATGATGATATGACGTGATTTGATTTGGTGCCAGTGTCCGTTAGTCAAGCACTCCACCGCTCCTATGTAGGCTAGTCTAGGTTCCAAACGGTAGGAAGGTTGTCTTAGAGTAGGGTTTTCTCGCCGCAG
Source organism: Alaria marginata (assembly GCA_037833945.1). Taxonomy (NCBI): domain Eukaryota; class Phaeophyceae; order Laminariales; family Alariaceae; genus Alaria; species Alaria marginata. Next base: position 10,025 of record JBBMKB010130056.1, read on the forward strand.
CTTGATTATTAAACTAATCCAATCATCATCTGCTGAAGAGCGGGGACTCTACCAGGACTTTCCTCTTTCTGATGGGATGTTTGCCCGGACTACCAGCGGCAGCAGAAGTATACCTGGACTACACATCAGACATTTGGGGCGGCATACTACTACCATGTGATCCGACTTGGCGTACCACTTCAGAAGAGATCGCAACACAGATGCAGCATTCTACCTGGACACCCACCGCACATCGGGGGGACCATCTGTTGAAGATGGAGCAGTCTACCTGGACTTGTTGCTATCAGGTGAGATGCGACTTGATGAAATGACGGGATTTAGTTTGTAACCTTTGTTCGTTAGTCAACACATTACCACTGATACGTAAAGTAATCTAGGTTCCAACCGGTAGCAAGGATAATGCAGATTTTTCTCGTCATAACTTGATTATCCCAATCACCATCTACTGAAGAGCGGGGACTCTACCTGGACAATATTTATTTCCGATGGGATGCCTGCCTGGACTACAGACGGCAGCTGCGGTTTACGTGAACTACACACCAGGCACTTAGGGCAGCGTGCTTCTACCAGGCGGTCCGACGTGGCCTACCACTTCAGACAAAACAACAAGACAGAGGCACCACGCTACCCGGACACCCACCGCACATGGGGGGAACCGTCCGCTGGAGGGGCATTAAACCTGGACTCTTCATACCAGGTGAGCTGTGGACTGATGAAATGACATTACGTGATTGGGTGAGTTGCCGTTGTCGGTTTGTCAAGCACTTCATGACTGATATGTAGAGTATCTAGGTTCCAAGAGGTAGGACGGTTATTTTAGAGTAGATTTTATCACCACAACTTGATTCAAACATCATAACCTGGTAAAGATCGGGGACTCTACATGGACTTCTTCCTTTCCGGGGAAACGATTCCCTGGACTACCGACGGCAGCAGAGGTATACCTAGACTGCTGAGGGCAGCAGAGGTGTACCTGGACTACCGACGGCAGCAGAGGTTTACCTGGACTGCCGGCGGCAGCAGAGGTACATCTGGATTATCCAACAGACACCGGGGGCAGCGCGCTTCCACCAGGCGGTCAGACCTGGCCTACTACAGTAACTTCGAACCAAATCACAAGACAGAAGCAGCACGCTTCCTGGACACCAACCGCACATCAGGGGGATCATATCGCTGGAGAGGGGGCATTCTACCTGGACTCCATCGTATCCGGTGAGTTATGAAACGATGAAATTATATTATTGGATTTATTGCCACTGTCTTTTTGCCAAGGGCTTCACCGTTGATATGCACGGTAGTCTACAGTAGGTTCCAACCAGTAGGAAGGTAAACGTACATTTGTGTGTTTTGGTCACAACTTCTTTAACGCTCTAACCCAACCACCATCTGCTGAAGAGCGGGGACTTGACCTGGACTTCTTCCTTTCCGGTGAGATGTTTACCTGGACTACCGACGGCAGCAGCAGTGTGCCCGGACTACCGACGGCAGCAGAGGCGTACCTGGACTACCCGCAAGGCCCTAGTGGAAGAAAATCCACCAGACTGTCTGATCTGGCCTACCACTCACGACACAATTAAAAAATAGAGGCACCACGCTACCTGGACACCCACGACGTCCACCGTGCATCGGGGGAATCATCCGCAGAAGAGGGGGCGTTCTACCTTAACCCTTTTACAACTGGAAACCCTTTTTGGGGACACATTTACTTGATAATAGTATAGGGACGGGGTTCGGGGTTCTAAAGGGGTTAACTCCTTTCTATCAGGTGAGATGAAAATGATGAAAAGATGTGATTGGATTTGTTGTCGTTGTCAATTTATTAAGCACTGCTTTTAGCATACATACGTAAAGTAGTTTACAGCAGGTTCCAACCAGTAGGTTAATCATCTTAGACTAACGCTTTTTTCGTCACAACTTCATTAATGAGTAACCCAATTATCATCTGCTGAAAAGCTGGGACTCTACCTGGACTTCTCTCTTTCCGGTGAGACGTTCACCTGGATTACCGACGGAAACATCGGTTTACCTGGACTACCGACGGCGGCATCGGTCTACCTGGACTTCTTCCTCTTCGGTGATATGTGAGATAATGAAATGACGTTTTTGGGTTTGTTTGCCATTATTGGTGGGTCAAGAACTTCGCCATTGATATGTAGAGGAGTCTATGATAGGTTCCAACCGGTAGGAAGGTTATCTTGTTGTAGGTTTTCTCGTCACAACGCAGTTACCCCAATCCTCATTCGTTGAAGACCGCGAACTCTGCCTGGACTTCTTCCTTTCCGGTGAGGTATCTACATGAACTACCGGTGGCGGCAGAGGTTTTCCCGGCCTACCGACTGCAGCGGCGGTGTACCTGGACTACCCACCAGAGGCTGGGGGTGGGTGACTCCCCTTAGGCGGTCCGTCCTGGCAGAAAAAAACACAAGACAGAGGCACCACGCTACCTGGACACCCAACGCACATCGCGGAAACCATCCGCTGAAGAGGAGGTATTCTTCCTAGGCTCCTTCCTATCAGGTTGGATGTCAAATGGCGAAATAAATGCTGTGATTGGATGTGTTGTCATTTTCGGTTTGTCAAGCACTTCACCATTCAGATGTGTGTACAGTATAGTCTAGGTTCCAACCGGTAGAAAGGTTTTCTTACAGTAAGTGTTTCTCGTCACATCTTGATGAATCCAATCACTATGATATCTGCTGAAGAGCGGGGACTCTGTCTGGACCTCTTCGTTTCCGGTGAGATGGATACACGGACTACCACCGGCAGCAGAGGTTCACCTCGGTTACCGACGGCAGCAGAGGTAAACTTGGACTATTGACAGCAGCACATATGTACCTGGACTACCGACTGCAGCACATATATACCGACGGCGGCAGAGGTATACCTGGATTATCTGTCAGCCACTGGAAGCAGTGAACGTCCACCAGGCGATCTGACCTGGCCTACTAAATCAGAATAAATAACATAGCAGGGGCACCACGCTGCCTGGACACCCGCCCGACATCGGGGGGACCACCAGCTATAAAGGGGGCCTTCAACCTAGAATCCTTCCTGCCCGAGGTGAGATGCGAAATGGCGAGATTGTGTTATGGGGTTTATAGCCATTGCTGGCTTGTCAAGCACTTCATCACTGGCATGTAGAATGGTTCAGGTCCCAACCGGTAGTAAGGGTACCTTACAGTAGGTGTTTTTCGTCACAAGATGATTAACCCAATCACCATCTACTGAAGAGCGGGGACTCCACCTGGACTGCTTCCTTCCCGGTGAGATGTTTACCTGGACTACCGACGGTAGCAGCGGTGTAACTGGACTACTGCACCAGCGGCAGCAGAAGTATACCTGGACTACTCAACTGGCACTGAGGGCAGAGTACTCCCACCGGGCAGCGCGACCTGGCCCACCACTTCAGAAGAAATTACAAGACAGAACCACCACGCTACCAGGGCTCCCACCGCACATCGAGGGAGCCATCCGCTGAAGAGGGGGCCTTCCGCCTGGACTCTTTCCTATCCGGTGAGATGTGAAATGCTGACATCATGTGATTGGATTTGTTGCCGTTGTCGGGTTGCCAAGCATTTCACCGCTGATATGTACAGTAGTTTAGGTTCAAAAACCGGTAGGACGTTTATCTTACAGTAGTTTGTTCTTGTCGCATTATTTATCTGCTGAATAGACGGGAATGTAACTGGATTTCTTCCGTGAGATGTTCACCTGCACTACCGACTGCAGCAAAATCATCGTCCTATTTAGAATGGCCAATTATGATGATAGATAATGCATCGTTGGATCGTTGGACTCCAATTGGACAACGATCGAAAAAAGAGACCGTTGAATCGCCAGGTTCCTCTGAGCTAAAAACGGTAAAACAAGGGTCTGTGGATTCCCACCAGCCAACGATCGCAAAAAGGATCGGTACATCGGTAGATTCCGATCAGCTAACAATCATAAAACAAGAATCGTTGAATTCCGATCGGCCAACGATGGTAAAAAAAGAGATCGTTGGATCGTTGGTTTCCGATCGAAAACGATCGTGAAAAATATATTGTTGGACCGCTAGATTAACCAACGACTGTAAAAGGGATCGTGATATAATTGGATTCCGATCTGCCAACGATCATAAGCAATATCAATAATAACACTCATTAAATTCCGACCGGCCAACGATTGTGAAAATCGAATCGTTGGATTCCGATTGGCCAACGATCGTGAAAAATGGATGGTTGAATCGTTGGGTTCCGACCGGCCAACGATAGTATATAGATGGAATCGTTAGATCCTTGGATTCCGATCGGCCAACGATCATAAAAATTGGACCGTTGAGCTCCGACCAGCTAGCGATCGTAAAAAGGGGGTATTAGGATGGTTGGACTCCGATTGGTCGGCGACCCTAAACAAGGAGTTGTTGGGCCCCGATCGGCCGACGGTCGTAAACATGGGGGTCGTTGGATCTTTGGATTCCGATCGGCAGACGAAAATACAAGAATTATGTTTTAATCGCGACGGTCGAGAAAACACGATCGTTGGATAGTCAGATGAAGATTGGCCAACCATTGTAAAACTGGATTGTTGACACCCGATGGGCAACGATCGCAAGCATGAGATCGTTGGGCCGTCGGATTCCGATCGGCCAACAATCGTATTAGATTAAAGGGGTCGGTGAATTCCGACTGGCCAACCACCGCGAAAAAACGATCATTGGGTCGTCAGATTCCGATCAAGCGACGATCAATAGGCAATCATAATAATGGTGAAATTCTGAACGGCCAACGATCGTCAAAACGGGATAGTTGGTTTCCGATCGGCCAGCGATTGCAAAGAAAGGGATCATTGGATTCCGATCGGCCGACGATAGTAACAGCGGGATCGTTGAAAGGCCAACGATCGTAAAATATATCGTTATACCGTTGGATTCCGATCTGCCAGCGATCGTAACACAAGAATAATCGCTGAATTCCGAATGGCCAATGATCGTAAAAATGGAATCGTTGGATTCCGATCAGCCAACGATGATGGTGAACAATGACTCGTTTTATTGCTGAATTCCGATTGGCCAACGATCGTGAAAAAGGGATCGTTGAATCGTTGGGTCCCTATCGGCCAACGATCTTAAAAATAGGATCGTGGGATCCTTAATGGAACCCGCTCGGCCAGAGAGCGTAAAAGAGGTATCGGTGAATTTAGACCGGCCAACGATCGTGAAACAGGGATAGTTGGATCATTGTCCAATCGACCAGCGATCGTAAAAAAAGGGACAGTTGTGCGTATTCCGACCGGCTAACGATCGAAAAGATGGGATCGTTGGATCGTTGGATTCCGATCGGCCAACGTTCGGAAAACATATGATACATCTTTGAATTTCAACCAGCCAACGATCGTGAAAAAGGGATCGTTCGATCGTTGGATTCCGATCAGCCAACGATAGAAAAAATGGGATCGTTCGATCGTTGGATTCCGATCGACCCACGATCGTAAAAATGGGATCGTTGGATCGTTGGATTCCGATTGACCAACTATCGTTAAAATGGGATCGTTCGATCGTTGGATTCCGACCGGGCAACCATCGTAAACCAAGACTAGTTCATTTCCGACTAGCCAACGGTCGTGAAAAAGGGATCGTTGGATCGTTGGATTCCGATCGGCCAGTAGTGATTGGAATAACGGGATCGCTGAATTCTGATCGGTCCACGATCGTAAACATGGGACCGGTAGATCGTTGGACCCCGATCGGGCAACGATTCCACTAGTAGAGGGATTGGTGAATTCCGACCGGCCAACGACTGTGAAAAAGGAATCGTTGAACCGTTGCATTCCGATCAGCCAACGATTGTAAAAATAGGATCGTTGACCTCCGACCGGCCGACGATCATCGTAGAAAAGGAATCGTTGTGTCGTTGGAGTTTGATGGGCCAACGGTCATAATAAAAAGATCGGTGGGTCGTTGAATTCCGACCAGCCGATGATCGTAAAAAATATATTATCGGATCGCTGAACTTCGATCCGCCAACCATCGTAAAAATGAATCGTTGGATTCCGATTGGCCAATGACAGTGAAAAAGGGATATAAATATATAGATATACTTGGATCGTTGGAATCCGATCAGCCAACCATTGTAAAAAAGGGATTGTTCGATAGTCAGATTTTGATCGGCCAACGATCGTAAAAAACGGAACACTCGTGTTCCAACCAGCCGACAACCGGCCGTAGAAGGAGGATCGTTGTATCGTTGGAGTTCGGCGGGCCAACGGTCATAATGAAGAGATCGTTGGGTCGTTGAATTCCGACCAGCCGATGATCGTAAAAATAAGATCGTTGGATTGCTAAATTTCGATCCGCCAACCATCGTAAAAATGAGTCGTTGGATTCCGATTGGCCAATGACAGTGAAAAAGGGATATACATGTATATATTATATATATATATATGGATCGTTGGAATCCGATCGGCCAACCATTTTTAAAAAGGAAGTGTTCGATAGTCGGATTTCGATCGGCCAACGATCGTAACAAACGGGACACTTGTGTTCCGACCAGCCGACGACCGACCGTAGAGAGAGGATCGTTGTACCGCTGGAGTTCGGCGGGCCAACGGCCAAAATGAAGAGATCGTTCGGTCGTTGAATTCCGGCCAGCCAATGACCGCAAAAAAGAGATCGCTGGATCGCTGCATTTCGATCCGCCAAACATCGTAAAAATGAATCGTTGGATTCCGATTGGCCAACGACAGTGAAAAAGGGATATATAATTTATTTGGATCGTTGGAATCCGATCGACCAACCATCGCAAAAAAGGGATCGTTCGATAGTCCGATTTCGATCGGCTAACGACCGTAAAAAACGGGACACTTGAACTCCGACCAACCGACGACCGACCGTAGAAAAAGGATCGTTGGGTCGTTGGAGTTCGATGGGCCAACGATCATGAAACAAGAGATCGTTGGATCATTGAATTCCGACCAGCCAATGATCGTAAAAAAGGGATTGCTGTGGATCGGTGGATTTCAATTGGCCAAGGATCGTGAAAAATGGACTGTTGCATCGCTGGACTCCGATCGGTGGTTTGATCGTCGGATTCCGATCGGCCAACAATCGTAAAAAGAGGGTCGCTAATGTACGACCAGCTAATAATGGTTGTATTAAAAAGGGAGTTTTGGATCGCTGGAAATTGATCGGCCAACGATCGTAGAAATCCGATTATTACTGGATTCCGACCAGTCAACGATCGCAAAAAAATGATCGGTGGATGAATGGATTCCGATTGGCCAACGATCGATAAAACAGGATCGTTGACTTCCGATTGGCCAACGATAATAAAAATATAGTTGTTGAATTCCGACCCGCCGTTTAGACACATGGTACGGTAGACGTGCACCGATTAGTATTTGCCTTCTGAGGCAATTTGCCTTCTGAGGCTCCTCACTTGAGGAGCTCCATACTATTAGTAAGTGATTTTAAGTAAAACTAAAAGGGTAACCCAATGAACGAACCCATGGCCGAGGTATACAAAAAACAATTTATTGCTAAACAAGAATGACATTCCGATGATTGTGGGTTAAGGAGCCCCGTCGTTCAGATTTTTTTTTGCCAAAAAGTGCCATACTAATAGTAAGTAATACCTAGTCTATCGTAGCACGCGTTCAACGATTTTTATGACCAACAAACGGATCTACGGATTCCGATCACCTAACAATCATAAAAATGGGATCGTTGAATTTCAACAAACCAACGACCGTAAAAACGCGATCGTTGGATCGTTGAATTTCGATCGGCCAACCCACCGCGAAAATGCTTAAGGAAGGATCGTTGGACCGTTGGATACCGAAACGAAAAGGTCGTTGGATTTAAAACGGCCAGAGATCATAAGCAAGGGAAGGTTTGATCATCAGATCTCGATCGGTCAACGGTCGTGTAAAAAGGATGTTGGAAATATGCACTGCCAATGATCTCAAAAACAGTATCGTCGGATCGTTGGACTCCGACCGGATCGTTGGATTGATTTCGGCCGACGATGGTAAGAAAGACATCGTTCGATTCCGATCTGCCAACATTACTTGTGAGTCTGAGGTTGTTGGATTCCGATCGACTAACGCTTTATAAAAATGTTTCGTTGGATTCCGATCGGCAAACGATCGTCCAAAAGGGGTGACTGGATCCGGATCAGCCAACGATCGGGAAAAAGGGCCCTTGAATTCCGACCGGCCAGCGATCGCAAAACATGGAGTTTCATCGCTGGATTCCGTTTAAGCAACAACAATCGAAAAGGAGGATCGTCGAATTCGGATCGCCCAGCGATCTCAAGAAAGCGATCGTTCGATTGTTGGAATATAATAGGCCAGAAATCGACAAGAAGAAGAAATCAGTCGACTCCAATCGGCCAACGATGGTAATATATAATGGTTGAACCGTTGGATTCCGATCCGCCAACGACCTTGTAAAAAACATTGTTTATCGTGGAACCAAACGACGTGCGGGGAACGGCAGCGCTGACTGCGCCCCGGATGGCGGCCTTGTTACAGGCTCATCTGCGTGCAGCCTGGCTGTCTGATCAATATACGGTGCACTCCTTTCAAGGTTCGCTTATGAAATAGTAAGTCGCTAGCGGAAACGGTGGTAGATGATAGCATGAAGATTGGGAGTCGAAAGACGGAACAGGTAGCACGGTATCGTGTCGGGGTCTCTAGTGCCCCGGCGAGGATCGTTAAGCAAACGAGACGGTGCTTCTATGCTGAAGCGCGAAACGCAACGCCCTTTCATTGATTTACCGCTGTCCCGGTTTTCCAAGAAGATTTCACCGCTTGCGCGCGTCGATATGCTTGGGGACATTTAAGTTTTGGGAAACCAACCGATCCTAGTTCTGTGGTCAACGGAGAGTACAGAGATGCAGTGAAGTCTAGGTAGGACCACTGACTTGAGGCAGGAGGCCTCGTCTAATCGTATACTCACTCCAAACGTAAGTGAAGGCGAAGGATAATACAACAGGATAAAACGAAAGCCGGTTGAATTGTTCCTGCAGTGATACAGAGGGCGGTTCCAAGCTCTGGGTCCAAAAGGACTTGCTGAAGGGCTGGTACCCTTGAAGCATTGCGGTTTCAATGGATCCAAACGAGATATACTTGAGATTGGGAGCAAACCTACTGACTATTTCACCCACCCGGCTCAGCGTACAGCAACCTCGGAATTATGTGAGCAGCTTACTGCACTACGCCTGAGCTTGGTGAGGAAGCATATGTCGGGCGAGGATCACCGAATGACGCAGGAGGCCTCATCTAACCCAGTAATTAGTGTACTGCAGCGCCTAAACCAATGGTGTACTTGTTTTTGCCTAGGTGTACTATTCTATAAGGTTGGATGGTGGTTTGATACAATACCACCGTGGCCGGAGATGATTACTATGAGGACATGATACAAACTTCAGCAACAGGAACGAGCGACGTGTGCTGCAATCTGCACGTGAGAATAAAAAAAACACTGAGTGAGGTAGGAGGCCTCATCTGACCCAGTACTCTAAATAGTCGGTGAAGGCGAAGAAGAACGCAACACAAATATCGAAGGGCGGGCAGTCCAAAAACACGAAACACGAATGTATC